>CM024761.1:28319739-28406013 GCA_014218235.1 Colocasia esculenta | reverse complement strand
TAGTTTAAAATAAGCACCTAGGGCATGGTATGAACGATTACGTGTATTTTTGTTAAACCATAGATTTATTAGAGGAAAAGTAGATAGCCATTATTCATTAAGTCTAAAGTTAAAAATGTGTTACTTGTTCAAATCTATGTTGATGATATAATATTTAGTTCTACTGATGAATCTCTTTGCAAGTACTTTGAAAGCTTATGCAGGGAGAATTTGAAATGATATGATGGGGGAACTTAATTATTTCCTCGGATTGCAAATCAAGCAAGGAAAAGAAGGCTCCCACATTTGTCAAGCCAAGTACACCAAAGACTAAAGAAATTTAGTTTTAAAAACGCCAAGCCACTGTCAACACCAATGAGCACATCTACAAGGCTAGACAGTGACAAGGATGGTAAGAAAGTAGACCAAAAGCTCTACAGAGGTATGATAGGTTCATTACTTTATTTGACAGCAAGTAGACCTGATATATTATTTAGTGTATGCATGTGTGTTAGGTATCAGGAAGACCCTAGAGAGTCTCATTTAATTAGTGTCAATGTATCTTTAGATACTTAGCAAGAACTCATGATATAGGATTGTGGTATCCAAAATCATGTAAAATAAATTTAGTAGGATACTCTGATGCTGATTACGCTGGATGCAAGATAGATAGGAAAAGCACCAGTGGATGTTGTCAATTTCTTGCAGGTTGTTTGATTTCATGGTCCTCAAAGAAGCAAAATTCAGTAGCACAGTCAACAGCTGAAGCTGAGTACGTGGCTGCTGGAAGCTGCTGTACACAACTCCTATGGATCAAGCAGCAACTTGAGGATTATGGGCTACACATCAAAACAATTCCCTTGCTGTGCGACAACACCAGTGCGATAAATCTTACCAAGAATCCAATTCAGCACTCAAGGACAAAGCATATAGAGGTTAGATATCATTTTATTCGTGATCATGTAGCCAATGGTAATATAAATATTTCCTTTATAGATACGCAAAAACAGTTAGCAGATATATTCACAAAAGCCTTACCTAAAGAGAGATTTACTTCTTAGAAGGGAATTAGACATGTGTATTTGTGATAGAGTTTTCTGCAAATAACTGAAATAATAATTATTTTAGAATTTCAATTACTTCTCTCCTGAAATTAAGTTAAATCCTTAAAGATCACTTACGTCATAAAAATCTTTGACGGTTCATTATTTTAAAAGTATTTATTCATCTCGAACCTGTCTATGTTTTGTCATTTTCCGCATTTATGGCGTCATCCTATCAAAAGTCACCTTATCTTTATCTGATAAAATCTGAAATCTTTGTCACAACGATTCACCTCCCGCTCTCATCTCTTTCAACTTGCCTGAGACGATAAACCCCATCGACTCCGGCATCAACTTCGTGCGATTTCAAAGCTTCCACTCTTTCCCGTGAGAAATTTCCTGGGGGTTTCTGCTCCAATCTTCCTTCCAACCATCCAGAACCTTTTCTCACTCAAAACCATGGCCACTTCTGGAGTTTTCGGCATTGTCGGGGGCTATGGAGCTGCGTTCCTCACCACCGAGCAGCAGGAAAGTTTACAACAGTGAAGACCAAGTTGTGCGGGAACAAAGCAGTAGACATTGCAGATTTGGAGAAGAATGGAATGCACAGTATTGTAGCAGCTATGGAAGAATGAAATGGATGAAGATGGCAACTCTATCAGAGGTGAGTTATCCAGACCTGGTCAAAGCATTCTATGTATGTTTGAAGTTTGAAGAGGATGGGTCTTTGACATCCACTGTCAAGGGAACCCAGATTAGGATCACATATGATCTATTGGCATCATTGTTTGGTGTTTGTACCACCGGTCATAGCGGAGTACACACTGTCGACATTCAGGCGAAAGGCTTGGGGATTGTCGGTTCTGAGCTCAAACTGAAGGACGGGAAAATAGATATTAATCAGTTGAACACTTTCAACCGCATACTGCATTTTGTAGTTTGTCAGATATTGGTTCCTAGGAGTGCCACCTTTTCTATATATACTAAGGCGGACTCCGATATGATGTTCTGGCTATCCAGAACTAGAGCATAAACATGGCAGAGGTGATTTTGGAAAGGATGAAGTTTACATCGGCTCAGGTTTTGAACAAGAAGAGTAAGTTGAATGTGTCCCTTCCCTATGCCACTTGTTAACCAAGATTTTCCAGCACTTCGGGATAAATCTAAGTAGGGCAGTTTCAGAGAAGATGGCCAAGCTATCCGGTCCAGAATCTTAAGAAATGTGGATTCTCTCTTGTTGGTGGGTGTGGATCAAGACCTCAGTAGCAGAGGGCGAGACCATTATTGGTGAAGTCCCTGAGATCCAAGAAGAGGCAGCAGCAACAGCAGTTCAAGTTGAGCAAGAGATTTCCAGGCAAAAAGTGCCAATGGTCCAAGTGCAGCAGGAAGAAATCAGGGCTGAAACTTCAGTGGTCCAAGAAGACCAAGTAGCAGCAGCAGCAGTTGATCAAGCAAATGCAGAAGAAGTTAGTCTTCAAGAGCCAGTGGTCTCTGAAAGCAGAATTGAGGACATTCCTTCAGAGGAAATTGAGCCCGTAGGGCAAATTGTAGAGGATGTGCCTTCTTCATCTCGTATAGCTTCAATACTCAGGGATGTACTGGACTCCATTCCCAGCACTCAAGGGGAGCCAGTTATCAGTGGTGATCATGAAGCTGAAGTTGTGGCACTAGGCCACATTCAAATGTTGTTATGGAGGATGCTCCTATTGAGGGGGGCAGTCAATTGCGAAGGAAGCTGCACCTCAGGGGGAGCACACTGCCAATGTCCCATTGATGATCTCTTCAGAGAAGGAGTTGTGGAAAGCGCCTCAGATGAAGAGGCTAATGTTGATAGTGTGGAGCCCGTTGCTAGGGCCAGTGACAAGGGAAAAGAAGTGGCTCCTGAAATTCCCCTCCTTACCAAGAAGCCACATCAGAAGCTGAAGAAGAAGAAGAAGTTGAAGATCATCATGAAGAGTATTGTTGAAAGATTAGATAACAAGGGAAGATCTTATGCTCTGTGCAATCCGATATTGCATCTATCTTTATAAGCCAGAGTACTTCAGCTAAGGAGATGGGCATGGTCAGAAATGCAGTTGGATGGATGAGAAGTGAGCTAATAAGCATTAAGGAGTCTGTAGCTGTACTTACAAATTTGGTGAGGGCGCAGTCCACAAATGCCCCTCCTGCTCCTCCTCTTGTAGCACCTGATAGCAGCTCAGGGCCATCTGGGCCAAGTCAAGATAATGTTGGGGCTTCAGGGCCATCAGTTGTTAATGAAGATCGGTCATCAGGGCAAATGCCTGAAGATCCAGTAGAGCCATTAGGGTCAAGAATTGTTGAAGAAGTGGTAGCAACAGGGTTAGCTGAGGCTGTGGAGTCTGGGCCATCAGGGCCAGTTGGGGATATCCCTGGGTCATCAGGGCAAATGGATTCAGTGGCTGAGCCTGTCAGAGCAGAAGAGCAAGCTGTAGCCCCAGAGCCCTCTGCTCCTTCTCCACTTCCAACTCCACCTCCTCCTTCTCCACCATCATCTTCCACAGTACCTCCCACCTTCAAACAACCCATTCCCAGAACCATTCCTCTCCTACACCATTTCCTTCCCAGTCATCCTCATCTCCTGTTTCTTCCCTCACATTCCTCCACCTCCTCCTTCTTTTGAGGTTCCTCCAGCCTCCTCTTCAGCTGGGGCTTCCTCTTCTGGTCCTTCCTCCTGTGACCAACTGATGTTTCTCCCACTACCACTCACTCCTTCCTTCATCCTCCTACTCCTCCCTCCTTTATCTCTATTATTCTGGAGAGTGCTCAAATTGATGCCCCCTTCCTCAAGGCCATCAAAGATGAATTTGAAGAAGCTATCCTTCGTTCAGTCTTGAAGGTTAGTACTCATGTTCATAGGACAAGCTCTTCTAGCCCTGTCCCCAAGAAAAGAAGACTAACCTCCACTCATTCTGTTTCTTCTGAACCTTGTTATCCACCCCTTTGTTTTTCTTACAGTAGTTCATAAAACAACTGATGCCTAGAGATTTCTTCAGAAGGTCACTTTTGCCACCATTATTGGTCTTCCACATCTCAACCTTTCGGATCATCTCACTCTCATTCTTCCTCTCACCTCTCTATCCAAGGCTGAACAGTCAAAAATCTTCTCCTTGACTGAAGCCAAATCTGAAGAGCAGTGGGCTCGGGGTAACAAGACCTTGTACAATAAATTTCTTCTCGCCAAGTCAGCCAGGCTCCCTCCCCGGGATCACCCCTTGTCGCTATCTGAGAGTTCCAGATTCTTCACAAAGACACTTGGGCTCCATTTGTTCAGAAGAGATAAAAATGATTAGACATTTTCAGATGTTCAACAACTATCGCTATCTGAATCATCTCCCTGAAGTTCAGCTTGGTCAATTTCGGCAAGCTATTCGTGCTCTTGGGTCCAATAATGCTCATACCGACTCCATTCAAGTGGACTTTGCCACTTTGCAGATACCTGATGTAGTACTCCTCCCTCCTCTTCATTCTCTGATCATGGACTCCGATGTTAGCTCCATCATCTTTGAGCGTTTTGCCAGAGTCATGGGGAGAATTCATGTGCAGAAAGGAAATCTAGTTGCTTTCAATAGATTTTTGTTCAGAGAATACATTCAGGGCCATATCAGTTCAGACGTTCTTGCCCCTCTCTTGTCTGAATGCGAGAGGTTATCTCCAGCAGAATGGGCCAGATTTTACCCTCTGTTAGCTCAGCAACTTGATAATATGAATGTCTCTCAAGCCAGAGAGCATAAACCCTCTGTTTCTGCGACTGAATTTCTTGACATGAACTCTATTCACCTTGTTCGAGATCCATTTGCAACATGGGTTGAGAGATACAAGGTGTATGTTGCCATGAGACTTGAACTGAAGCAGAAGTAGCTCTTCTATCCTATTTCAATTGATCAGTTCCTTCAGCATGCCAGTTTTGGCACCATTTGCCTCCTCAAAATGTCTCTTGGCCAGAATGCATATGGTCCCTTCCTTTCAGATCAGAGGCAACTGCACATCTAGAGGATGGTTCCTGTCATGGGCCCTTCCTATTCTATTGAGTTTGGAACCTTTCAAGCTCACTTTGAAGAGCAGGAACGCCAAACTTGGCCAATTATAACCTGGCATGCCTCTCTTTTGTCTCCTGCTTACTATCTCCCTGTACCCCCTCAAGATTAATGCAAATCCTCTTCTTTGCTCTCTATTTATCTTTTCACTCTTTCCTTGTCTCATTGGTCTCTTTTTGCTTAATGACAAAAAGGGGGAGAAAAATCTGAAAATATGTGTTTCTGAAATACATTTCTAACTTCATTTTAGAAAATTCACTTAGATTTATTTGAAATCATCTACGCTTTTGTGTTATGTTTTGTCATCACCAAAAAGGGGGAGATTGATAATCAGTTCATCCCCATATAATTTTATGAGTTATATATCTATTTGGTGATTAACAAAACTTCAATAAAGTGTCATCTAACAAGTTTTCAGGAAGCTTAGGCATAAGAAGTAAATCAGGCGAAATCAAGAAATTTCTCTAAGTACACATCGACTCTCTATATGCTACAACGATTTCATTGGAATCATATTGATTTCATAAGGATTTGTAGTGTCATACCGATTCCGTCTCATAACGATTTCCTTACTTCTATCGATTTAATTTTCATAAGGATTTGATAAGTGGGCATATCGATTTCGACCTCACAACGATTCGCTTAGTGGGCGTAATGATTTCGACCTCACAACGATTCGATTAGAGGGCGTAACGATTTCAACCTTACAACGATTCACTTAGTGGGCGTAACGATTTCGACCTCACATGATTCGCTTAGTAGGCATAACGATTTCGACTTCACATCGATTTAATAAGTGAGAACAACGATTTGCTCTCACACGATTCAGTTTCTACAACGATTTGATAAGTGAGAACAACAATTGGTTTTTATAACGATTCGATAAGTTCCACATCAATTTGGTCTCCATAACGATTCAAAAGTTACAACAACGACTTGGTCATTATAACGACTCGATAAGTTACACAACGATTTGCTTGCTGTAACGATTCGATAAGTCACAACAACGACTTGGTCTGTGTAACGATTCGATAAAACAAAACATCGATTTGATCACTACATCGACTCGATAAGTAAGACAACGATTTGGTTATAACGACTTGTTCATAACGATTTGCTTATACTCTCATAACGATTTGTCTCTACAACGATTTGGTTATGATTGTATAACGATTTATGTTCGCAACGATTTACTTATACATGTAACGATTTACATAAACAATGACTCATTCACTCAACGATTTCATAAGTCATACTCATAACGATTTTATGAGCTATAACGACTTGATATTTAAACATATTTCAAATTTTTTAATGTCAAAGTCTTCCCTCGTGCTTTTCAATATCTATGCATTTAATGTGTCTGAACATCTCTTTGCACGATGCATATTTGGATATCTTCCATTCCTTTGTTCTATAGAAAACATCTTTTTAGAGTAGCAGAAAGGTACTTCCATTCTGGCGTATATTCCTACTGCTTGGTTTCCAACGATGACTGACAAGTCTAGAGATAGTCTAGCTGTCCATTGTTTGGTATTTATTGTAGATCCTGACAGCACCATTCTCTACAACGTTGGACAACAAGAATCTGCAGAATATCTGGAAGGATCCTAACCTTGCGTGCATGGATCAGAAAAACATTAAATGACTGGAGCACCTGTCGTACACGTCAAACCATGCAGTCTAACGAGCATCCAACAAAGAGACAACAGATACTTCAACGACTACATTTTTCAAAGAATATATAAATAGAAACAGTGTCTACGTGAAGGAAGTGAATGATCCTTGATCTATCTATCTCTCTCTCTGACAATTCGACATCTGCAAGCACCATAGAAGAGCTCAAGTCTCTCTCCTAAGCTTTGTTGTAGCTCTTAGCTCTCTACGTCCATTGCTTAGCTTTGAGAGAGCTCTAGTGTACTGAGAGACTCCTTCATTGTAGATCTTTCTCTCTCAGTCTCGCTCTAGATCAAGCATTGTTCTATGAGCTTGGTCTAAGGGCTTGTCTTCTCTCTAACACTTTGTTGTGTTGTTCCTCTTCTGGGTTGAATAGAAGACATGTGGTTGACAGTGCTTGTGTTCCCTTCATATAGAAGGAAGGCCTGAGGTTCAGGGTGTATTGTACCTCTTCCGGTTGAGAAGAGAAGGCCAGCTGTGGCTGGATGTGTAAGTGTCCTTGAGGGGGACTATACCCTTGGGTAGTGATATCCTGAGTTGTTGCTCAGGGACTAGATGTAGACTCCTGTGGAGAGGAGGTCTGAACCAGGAAAAAAATCCTTGTGCAGTGTGTTTGCTTTCTGTGTGTTTGTTATTATTTCTACGACTAACACTAACCTCCAATCACAGTGTATTGTTTAAACATTTTTGTTGACAGGTTTAGATATTGAATTTTAAAGAATCCCATTCACCCCCCCTCTGGGCTTGCTAGCTGGGCAACAAATACAACCATATGCACCTGAATGCAACCATATTCACCACAATGCAACCATACACAAGAGTTATTGCCTGTTTGGACAAAGAGCAACTGAATGCAACCATAGTCACCTGAATGCAACCATATTCATCATTGATTCACCACAATGCAACCATACTCAAGAGTCATTCATGTTTGATCACAGAACACCTAAATATACCCCTAATCGCCTGAATGTAACCATATTCACCACAATGCAACAATACACCCATATCATCTAAATACATCCAAAATCATCAAAATACACCCATAATCATATGAACACACCCATAATCACATGAATGCAAACATACACAAGTAATTTGGACACACAACACTTGGATTGTGATGGACCACATCATTCAAACCCGTAACCTGATAACGAGCCTGACACGACTCCGTCTCCTGCGAACGAGCCGAAGCTTCGCAAGGGATTTCATTCACACATGTCCGTAGAAAATATAAGAAACCCAGAACAGAAGTAAACTTTCCATTCCACAAATATTTACATGGGATTTACATAACCAGTTTTTCAACTAAAACATAAAACTAGTACAACAGAACCTGGGCATACCCCGAGTGAACAAAGAGAGAAAATTACACTGCTGGTGGGTGGCGCAGATCCTGCTCCACTACGGTGCGGCCCGGAATTAGAAGACGGTTGAGAAGCCTCCTGCTCTCCCTCACCTGAAAGGAGTAGGGGAGGGGGGGGGTGAGCCTCGCTAGTCACTGGCTCAGTAGGGAAACTCCTCCAAAGAAACCAAGCAAACCACAACTCAAGTAACTAAGCAGGAAGCTATTCTATGCAATTTATAGATTCTCTAAGCAAGATATTAAAGCTGTAATTTACTTACCATCTGCTGACCTCAAACATGACTTACTAAATAAACGGAAAACCCAAACATGTGTACGAGCTAAAGTAGGTAAACGCCAAACTCGAGTCGCGTAGCCTGGCTCGCGACACCAGCAACCAAACCGGACAAACACAGGTCTACCTCTCAGCCTCGCAGCCACGGACGAAAGGTCCAGCTGCCGCTCACTAAACCAAACAAGAACTGTGGAGACCAACCAAACCACCACACTGCAGGTCACATCCCGCAGGCCCATGCCTATCACCTTTAGGGACCCTGGCCTAAGCTCCCTAAAGTGAGGCACTGGAAGAGGACTAGCTGGGGTCCAGTACGTCTACTGGTACTGTCCCCCAACTACGAGCACGCTACAAGTGACTAAACACAAACTCTCACAAGTCACTGTCCCACTGCCGTCTTTCCCTCAGCTGGACGGCAACTCTCCCCGGAGAGTGAGGGTGTCCAGGAAGACGACAAGACCCTAACGGTACCACTGTACCGGAACAAACTCCGAGCACACCCACGTGCCTGGCTCACCTTGGAACCTAGGGCTCCTAACTGAAGAGGTAACACGGAAGGCGTAACACTACCTGCCATGCACACGGAAAACTTGCATGTTACGTAAACCACGTGAACACATACGGGTCACTGAAACCAGTCACACACACTACCAGGTGAGCCTGTAGCTCACCATGTGAACAGCACTCCCGAGGAGCGCAACAAATGTCAAAGCACCACAAACCACCTCTACACACATCGGTTAAATAGTAACGGATACATACATTAACATTTGTACGCAAATAGCAACCCTCGGCTGCGATCGCGACAAAGACCTAGGTCGCGTTCAGATAGCGACGCCCCGACATGTCGCAATCAAGAGAGCGAACGCGACGTATCGCCCTATCGTGATCAAATCGCGACAGGGGAGACCGTCGCCTTCGCAAGCGAAAAACCCTATCGGGTCCCCTTCGCCAGAAAACCCTAAAAACCCTGCCATACATGGTTTCTAATCCATTTTCATGCTCTTAGTGATGTCCTAGCATGTCAATCTACGGTTCTTAAAGCTGTAAACATATCACATGGCATACACACAGCGATTCCACGAAGAAAAAGGGTAGAATCTCCTACCTTGATGAAGAATACCTAAACGGGCGATATCCGGCATTTCTCCCGCTCACAAGTGATACTCGCGCCGAGAACACGACCAACAAGGCCCACGAGCTCGAATCGCTCAAAAAACCACGAGCAAAACCTCCCCTGGCCGAGCAGAGCTTGTGAAAGCTCTGTTCTGCCAGGTTTCTTAAAAAACATAGCTTGGTTGGGAACACGACGTATCGCTAGTCGCGACCAGGTCGCGACGCGACTGCCCGTCGCGATCCGCCTGTCGACGTCAGCACGCCATCCAGCGCGCGACATGCGGCGCGCATGCAGACGACGAGCCAAATGGTGGCAGCGACATCCCCGGGTGTCACGATAAGAAGGCAACGCGCCCATTTGTCGCGTTCGAAGATAGAGAACAAACCTGCATTTTGGGCCAACCAGCCGGCCCACAACGCCCCGGAAACCTGTGTAAGCACCTGTACACACAATGTGGGCACACACTGGCCACCACAACAAATATAAGACGATCTGAACAGTCGATATTGTACATTACTATCACCTAAAAGAAATTTCATCCTCGAAATTTAAAGTGGAACCCGATAACAAAAATTTTCAATTTAAAACAAACATGGTACTATCACCTAAAAGAATTAAAAGCTTACTCAAATAAATATGGATACATCTTCATCATTTCCTCTGCTAGTTCCCAAGTATCCTCACCGCCTTGCCTGTTTTCCCATCTAACTTTCACTAAATCAATATTCTTATTCTGAGCTTTTGGGTTCTGCAGCCTGTGATCTGTACTGGATATTCTGGCATAGTCATGTCTGGCTTTAATTCACTTCTCTGGTAACTGATCACTTGGGATGGATCTTCAATGTTTTCTGAGCATTGAAACATGGAACACATTATGAACATC
The DNA here is from genome assembly GCA_014218235.1 of Colocasia esculenta. Taxonomy (NCBI): domain Eukaryota; kingdom Viridiplantae; phylum Streptophyta; class Magnoliopsida; order Alismatales; family Araceae; genus Colocasia; species Colocasia esculenta. Next base: position 28,395,616 of record CM024761.1, on the reverse strand, counting down.
TGCGAAGCCTGCTGGCAGATCTAACCTGTAAGCCATCTCGCCCAATTTTCTATTATCTGGAATGGACCTACATATCTGGGGCTAACTTGCTTCGCTTGCTGAATCTAAATACACCTTTAGTAGGAGAAACCTTCAAAAATACATAATCCCCTACTTCGAACTGCAATGGCCTGCGTCTGTTATCAGCATAACTCTTTTGTCGACTCTGTGCTATCTGCAACTTTTCTTTAATAAACTTAACTATTTCTGCACATTGCTGATTAACTCAGGACCCAGAACCTGCCTCTCTCTACCTCATGCCAATTTAGTGGTGTCCTGCATGGTCTGCCATATAATGCTTCATAGGGTGCCATTCCATACTTGATTGAAACTGTTATTATATGCAAATTCAACCATACTCAAATGGCATTCCCATATTCCTCCCCAAACTAAGCAACAGGCCCTCAACATATCTTCTATTGTCTGGATGGTCCTTTCTATCTATCCATCTATTTACGAATGATATGCTGAACTATATCTTAACTCCGTGCCAATTACCCTCTGCAAACTTCTCCAAAACCTGAGGTAAATCTTGGATCTCGATCTGAAACAATAGTAACTGGAATTCCATGCAATGGTATTATTCTTTCCATTATATAATTGGCTAGCCTGTCCATTGACCATGACATATTGATCGGTAACAGTCTGCAAACTTTAGTAAGTCTATCAACAAAAACCCAAATGCCATTGTGACCTGCTGAGCTGGGAAACCTACTATAAAATCCATAGCTATATCATCTCATTTCCACTATGGTAGGGCAAAGGTTGTAACAAACCTCCTGGTTGCTGATGTTCTGCTTTTACTTGCTGACAGATGGCACATCTTGCTATAAATTCTGCAATTTCTCTTTTCATGTTTGGCCACCAAAAAAACCCTTCATTCCCTGATACATCTTAGTACTGCCTGGATGAATAGTATATCTTGACCTGTGGGCCTCCTCTAGCACTTTCTGTCTAATTCCTGCATCAGCTGGAACATACACTCGGCCTTTAATCTAAACATTATCATGGCCCAAAGTTACCTCCTCCATTCTTAGACTATCTGCCAAGTTCTCATCTGCTTTCTGGGCTTCAACTATCTGTTTAAAAGAGAAGGTTCAACTACACTATTTGCTAACACTGCTCTCTGCTGACTATTTGGCACATATAAGGAATTATTTGCTATCTCCTTATAATTTCCATTCTCTGATTAAGTTGATTCATAACAGCTTTTCTGCTCAGTGCATCTGCCACAACATTTGCTTTACCTGGATGATATCCCAAAATGAAGTCATAATCTTTCAAATATTCATCCATCTGCGTTGCCTTAAATTCAAATCTTTCTGTGAAAATATATATTCAAGCTTTTATGATCTGTGAATATTTCAAATCTTTCTCCATATAAATAATGTCGCTAGATCTTCAAAGCAAATACTACCGCTGCCAATTCTAAATCATAAGTCGGATAATTCTCTTCATGTTTCATCAATTGCTAGAAGCATAAGCAACCACTTCCATGCTGCATAAAACTGCCCCTAATCCTCTTCTGGATGCATCTGTATATCACAAAACCACCACTTCCTGAAGGAATTTCTAATATGGTGCTGTAGTAAGCCTTTTTTCAATTCAGCAAAGCTACGCCTGCACTTAGAAGACCACACAAAAGTAAACTCCTTCCTGGTCAACTTAGTCATTGGGGCTGCTATTTTAGAGAAATCTTGAATAAATCTTCTATAATAACCTGTAAGACCCAAAAAGCTTCTGATCTCTGACACTGTTTTGGCTCTGCCTGTAGCGCCTGAATTTTTGAGAAAAATAAAATTAAATAATAAATTAAAAATTAGCTAAAGGGATATTCAAGGAAAAGGGTATTAAATAAAACCCATTAAATGGAAAAGAGTAATAGGCTTTGCTTAATAGATCCTCTAGAACTTATTGGGTCAAAATATGAATTTACAAATAGGAAATAAAAAGAAAATACCCTAAATTCGGAGTCTTAATATCTCCTAAATAGAAAAGGATTCTTTAAGCATTAAAAGAGGCAATAAGAGTTGGAATGAGATTCCCAAACCTACCCCATATAGTCTAGCACGAATTTAGATCCCTCCTAGCCTAAATAGAGGTAACAAGCAAGAAAGGAAGGGTTGGAGTTATGAAATCTCGTAATTAAGGGAATTTGAGTAGTAGTAGGAATAGGAACTTGTATTTATATAAATACATCTCTTAAACCCTCTTGGCGGACCCTAGTTCGTTGCCAAAGGTTGTTGGACGTGGAGAAGAGGCCAAGGAGGAGAGAATCTCGTGGGGAGTAGGAGTCTTGGAGCTTCTTCCTCGTTCTTGAAGATTTTAACCCTAGAAGACAAATCGAGTCAAAGGTAGGCATTCTCACGAGCATAAACCATGAACTTTTTCTGTAGGATGTCTCGTCTATCAGGAGCAAAAGCCCTTTGGTTTTGTTTTTTCAACAAGCATATCTTTGTTCTTGATTTTTCATGTTCTGCAACTTACATGACCCGAACCTCTTCTTAACTATTGATCTCCTTGTATACTCAACCCCATACTACAAGATTTTACTGTAGGAACTGATGCATGTTAGGCATCGTTTGCCCCTGAAAGCCCTAATTTTGTGAGCATGTTGCTCGAATTAAATCAATCTTGCTCTCTGTATCATGTTCTATGTTACTCATTATTGTTCATGCTCAAACCATGTTCAAACCATGCTCTCTCTCTAATTCCTATTTACTGGAAGTGCTCCGCATGTCTAGTTTCATTTGCCCTAGTTTCATGATTTTCATGTGTATACAATTAGTTATGATTTTCTGAACGACCCTATATCAAAAAAAAGATATTTTTGAACTGCAATCCAAGACAGAGCAGAACTCTGTCAGACTCAGTCCACGGACCTGAGAATGCGACGGCCCGACAGGTCGCGTTCTCAAGCCCATCGCGACGCCTCATCTTGTCGCGTTAAACGCGACAGTACCCTACGTCGCGTTTTGGTCTTCTGTCCTGGCAGCCATGTCGCGACCCTTTTCAGGGTGTCGCGATATGCCGACCCTGTCGCTACCTTACTGGCCTACGTCGCGTCACAGGACTTTGCATGAAAACCCATAAAATTGTTACTCTCACTTTCAAAAATATTCTTACACCTTTTTAACAGTCATACACGCAGTAGTAAAAACACATGTTTTAAAAAGAGCTATATGAATACTTTAAAATACATATTCACGACTTCTTTTGTCTATGATTCTCTACACATGCACACCATGAACATCCATATATGGCTGAAATCTGGCATAAATATATCATAATGTATCAGGTAATTATTGCAATAAAGTATATTAATTGTCTATTTTAAAGGACTTGTATTCGTTTCTTGCATTGTTTATATACCGATATCGATGCTCTACTGTTCTAGAATTCCTCTAGAACGTCGAGCACTGTTTCTAAATACACACTCTCTTGGCTTGGATGAACTCTCGTCGGGATACTCCTTCTGCGGACTAGTGAGTCTTTGTTCAAGGCCTCCGTAAGTCTCCTCTGATCATGGATTCCCACATGGTCGACGAGATGGTTGTACCCTAACAACTATTACACCCTAGGGATCAATATGGTCTAAACGGCTATTAGAAGTTCGCTCTCATCTCGAATCATGCCGAACCTCTGGACCTGTGCTTAACATGGCCAGTGGTAGGGTCGTGAGTTCCACCAGACTGCCAACACCATGTGCGCGTGTGTGAAACTGTTACTATCATGTTTACTCGAAGAGTTACGTGCATTGTCCCTTAGCCCTCGTCTATACTCTACTCGCTCATCTATTCACGTTCACTCTACTATCTCGTCTATTCATCTAGTACTCTCATCTATTTCTGGGTACTCTATTGGCCATTAAATTGATTGTCTACGATAAAAAAACATGACTATGCTAGGCAACATTATAAGGGCCCGGTCTGGTCCTTGGGAGGAGCACCTGAAGGCTATAACTCGCGGGGGTCTAATGATCTGGGTGATGGCATACACCTAACGCATATACACGCAAGATTCGATCTATGGCAATCAATAATCAAACAGTCAATTATTGGTTTACTTGAATCTGTGGTTGAAAGAATATCGACCAACACTTGCTATCGTGACTTGTGTACTGAAGTGCAACTTTACTTGTTATCTTGTAATACGGCCAATCCGATATCAAAACTTGTCGTGCTATACTCTCGTGCATTGTGCTATGTCCCTCATTATCGTTGTAACAGTACTTTCGTATGTTTCTCATTATTCTCTCTAGTTATCCTGCTTTATAAGACATTAATCACTTAAAGTATGCTTGATCCTGAGATTTAAGTCCTACTGGGTGTTATCGCTCACCTGCGTTATTTGTCGTTGTGTTCTCAGGTGAGACCGAGGATGAACCATTCACTCAGAGGACGGGAACGACCTGGAGTGATGTCTTGAGTACCCTAGCGTCCTATGCTATATTTAGCGTTGTTGTAGTTAGGTTTGAAGTTTAGTCTTTGCTTTCTTTCAATGTAATTGGGCCCTATAGATTGGCTCTGATATTAGTGGTTGTAACTAGACATTGAAAAGTTATTATGAGATATAATTTGCTTAGTATTATTCATTGTGCAATGGTTTGATGTCTAGCGCTCGCTCATACCCGTTCACTTGCAACTGCCTCACGTTCCGATATTCTACGTCGGGGCGTGACACTGCCACTTTAACACTGCTTCCACTTTTGCTGGATCCACTACAACTCCTTCACCAGAAATCACATGACCCAGAAATTGTATCTCTTCCAGCCAGAATTCATATTTACTGAACTTAGCAAACAGTTGATGCTCTCTCAATGCCTGCAATGTAATTCTTAAATGGGTGCATGCTCTTCTTCTGATGCTGAATATATTAAGATATCATCGATAAAAACTACTATAAACTGATCTAGATATGGATGAAATATTCTATTCATCAAGTTCATAAAAGCTGCTGGCGCATTTGTCAACCCAAATGGCATTACTACAATTCATAATGTCCATACTGGTCCTGAAAGCTGACTTTTCAATATCTTTTTCATTAATTCTCAACTGATGATATCTGACCTCAAATCAATCTTGGAAACACATTTGCTGACTGAAGCTGATCAAACAAATCATTTATTCTTGGGAGCGGATACTTGTTCTTGATAGTAACCTTATTCAACTGCCGATAGTCTATACACATCCTCATACTACCATCCTTCTTTCTAACAAATAACACTGGTGCACCCCATGGTGAGTGACTTGGCCTAATGAAACATTTCTCTAATAACTCATGCAACTGCTTCTTAACTCTTTTAATTCTGCTGGTGCCATCCTGTACGGTGCCTTTGATATCAGCATACTGTCTGGCTCTAATTCAATAGTGAAATCTACCTCTTGCGCGGCGCTAGCCCTGGCAAATCTTCTAGGAATACATCTATAAATTCTCTAACCACTAGCACAGACTCTATAGATTTATGAAACTCAACCAGACTCACAGAAGCAAGATAGGCTACACATCCTTCATTAATTAATCTTCTAGCTCTGAGCGCAGAAATGATAAACTTAGAAGAATAAAAGGGCATACCCTGAAATTCAAAAACTGATCCATCAGGTCTACAAAACCTGACCTCTTCTTTCTACAGTCTACCAGAGCACCATAAGCCTCTAACCAGTCCATACCCAGAATCAAATCATATTCTTTAAAGACAAAGCATATAACTTTACCGGCAACTGATTCCCATAAATCACAATTGGAACCTCATCTAAATAACAAGAAGTAAGCATAAAATCACTGGTAGAATCAAACCACCAATTCACACTGCCTTCTTCTATGGGATGAGCCAGACTATCCAAAAATCTTCGGAAATAAATGAATGAGAAGCACTGGATCAATTAATATTCTAGCTGAGAAATCAAAGATCGGTAATATACCTCAATGAGATTTGATGCTTCTGCCTGTGCCTTGGTGATTGCCATCACCTGACCTCGACCTCCTCTCTGAAAAGGGGTTCCTTGCCTCTCTCTGCTGACGGTTGATATGTCTGCTGCTGCTGCTGAGTCCCCCTGCCATAACCATATCCTTGAGATGGATAATCCCTGGCATAATGTCCTAGACGACCACAAGCATAACATATAACCTCCGAAAAGTTGCGGGTTGACCTGGTTACTCTGCTGGGACTCCTCTAGAATCGTTGGCCTGTAGCCACGCCCCTGCTAAAAACCACCCTGCTGAAAACCCTGTTGCCTGCCTCTGCCTCATCCTCCTCTTGGAAGAATTTCTTGATTGCTTACCCCACTTTATCCCGAAAAATGATGCTCCTGAGGGTGCCTTTCCTTTGCTGAGCCCTGGGACTGCTGGGGAAGTCGAAAGCTGCCCGAACCTCCCACCTGAGACTGACTCTACCTAACCTGTAAAGTCCTCTTCAACACAGCTGCCCGCTGTGTCGCTTCCTCTACTGTCTTGCACATCAGTGGAGCTACTGCATCCTGCAACTCGGACCTCAATCCCCTAATAAAATACTCCACCATTATTGCATGATCGGTCGCCACATAAGGGGCATATCTACTCAATGCCATAAATCTCATCTGATACTCCAGCACAGACAATCTCCCTTGCTTTAAAGTTCTAAACTGATCCCTCTTTGCTTGCTGGATCTGTAGTGGAAAGAACGTATCATTGAAAACCGTTAGAAACTCTGGCCAAGTAATTCCATCTTCTGTTCTTCCTGCAAAAATAGTCTGCAACTTAAGTCTCCACCATTCCTGAGCAAATCCCCTCAACTGATAAATAGCAAGAATGACTCTGTCTTCCTGCGGACACCTCATAGTCACAAATACCCTCTCGATCTCTGTATCCAATGCTCTGCAATATCTGGTTAGGGCCACCTGAATAAGTAGGGGGCTATAACCTCATAAAGCTCTCCACAAGACTGTGGGATCCTCTGCAGTAGCTGGCCTCACTGGTACTGCAGGGTGCACAGGTACTACAAGAGGTAGCTCAACTCCTACCGGGGGTAGAACTGGAGCTACTGACACAGTCTCCTCAACAACTGGTATCACTGGCTGTGTGGGTCCTGGTGATCCATCCTCATATGGATCTCCGTAAGACTTTCCATATCTGCTCAATCATCCTCTGGGTAGGATCCTTCGGATCATCACCACCTCCTCCCCAATCTCTCCGATCTGTCATTTCTAATCCTGCACAAACAATTTCCAACCACACAATACAACACATATCAACACAAAATCCCAGGGTCACTATCAGCAGTGGGTTTAAGTAAAGAATTGGCTACGTAAATTTCATGTTCCTTAACATTTATACGGACTATGCTTTGATACCAACTGTGACGGATCACATCGTTCAAACCCGTTAACCTGATAACGAGCCTGACACGACTCCGTCTCCCGCGAACGAGCCGAAGCTTTGCAAGGGATTTCATACACACATGTCCGTAGAAATATAAAGGAAACCACAAAATAGAAGTAAACTTTCCATTCCACAAATATTTACATGGGTTACATAACCAGTTCTTCAACTAAAACCATAAACTAGTACAACAGAACCTGGGCATACCCCGAGGTGAACAAAGAGAGAAAATTACACTACTGGTGGTGGCGCAGACCCTGCTCCGCTACGGTACGGCCGGAACTAGAAGACGGTTGGGAAGCCTCCTGCTCTCTCACTGAAAGGAGTGGGGGGGGTGAGCCTCGCTAGTCATTGGCTCAGTAGGGAAACTCCCCAAAGAAATCGAGCAAAACACAACTCAAGTAACTAAGTAGGAAGCTATTCTATAGCAATTTATAGAATTCTCTAAGCAAGATATTAAAGCTGTAATTTACTTACCATCTGCTGACCTCAAAACATGGCTTTACTAAATAAACGAAAACCCAAGCAGGTGTACGAGCTAACTAGGTAAACGCCAAACTCGGGTCGCGTAGCCTGGCTCGCAACACCAGCAACCAACCCGGACAAACACACAGGTCTACCTCTCAGCCTCGCAGCCAGGACGAAGGTCCAGCTGCCGCTCACTAAACCAAACAAGAACTGTGGAGACCAACCAAACCACCACACCTGCAGGTCACATCCGCAGGCCCATGCCTATCACCTTTAGGGACTCGGCCTAAGCTCCCGAAAGTGAGGCACTGGAAAGAGGAATAGCTGGGGTCCAGTACGTCTACTGGTGTCCGTCCCCCGAACTAAGAGCGCGCTACAAGTGACTAAACACAAACTCTCACAAGTCACTGTCCCACTGCCGTCTTTCCTCATTCGGAGGCAACTCTCCCGAGGAGTGAGGGTGTCCAGGAAGACGACAAGACCTAACGGTACCACTATATCAGGACAAACCCCGAGCACACACACGTGCCTGGCTCACCTCGAAACCTGGGGCTCCCAACTGAAGAGGTAACCACGGAAGGCGTAACACTACCTGCCACGCACACGGAAACTCGTGCACGTTACGCAAACCACGTGAACACATATAGGTCACTGAAACCAGTCACACACTACCATGTGAGCCTGTAGCTCACCATGTGAGCCTGTAGCTCACCATGTGAGCAGCACTCCGAGGAGCGCAACAAATGCCAAAGCACCACAAACCACCTCTACACACATCGGTTAACCATGACATACATCGGTTAAACAGTAACGGATACATACATTAACATTTTTACGCAATAGCAACAATGCCATGCATCGCGTTCAGATAGCGACGCCCCGACATGTCACAATCAAGGAGATAGCGAACGCGACGTATCGCCCTGTCGTGATCAAATCGCGACAGGGGAGACCGTCGCTTCGCAGGTGAAAAACCCTATCCGGGTCCCCTTCGCCAGAAAACCTAAAAACCCTGTCATACATGGTTTATAATCCATTTTTCATGCTCTTAGTGATGTCCTAGCATGTCATCTACGGTCTTAAAGCTGTAAACAATCACATGGCATACACACAGCGATTCCACGAAGAAAAAGGGTAGAATCTTCTACCTTGATGAAGAACACCTAAACGGGCGATATCCCGACGTTCTCCCCGCTCCACACGTGATCCTCGCGGCGAAGAACACGACCACCAAGGCCCACGAGCTCGAATCGCTCAAAAAACCACGAGCAAAACCTCCCCTGGCCAAGTAGAGCTTGTGAAAGCTCTGTTCTGCTAGGGTTTCTTAAAAACGCAGCTTGATGGGAACGCGACGTATCGCTACGTCGCGAACAGGTCACGATGCGATGCCCATCGCGATCCGCTGTCGACGCCAGCACGCCCGTCCAGCACGCGACACACGGCGCGCATGCAGACGACGAGCCAAAACGGTGGAAACAAGACGCGAGTCCCGGGCGTCGCGATAAGAAGGCGACGCGCCCTCTATCGCGTTCGAAGACAGAGAAGAAACCTGCGTTTTGGGCCAACCAACGGCCCACAAGCCCCGAAAACTGTGTAAGCACTGCTACACACAATGTAGGCCACACACTGCCACCCAACGAATATAAGATGATCCGAATAGTGATTGCTATATGGATACACCCATAATCACCTACACATACCCATAATCACAGGAATGCACCATACACATGAGTCAATCACTGTTTGATCACAGAACACTGGGACATACCCATAATCACCTGAATATATCCATATCATCTGAATGCAACAGTAAAATGGAATGAAGCTTACAGCACTACAATAAAACCATGAAACATAAGCGACCACCTATTTGAAGGCAACTTCAGATACCTTCAGAATATTCATTTACATAACTTCAGAAAAATCAACATAGTTCGTTACAATCATCCGATATGTACATAACTTCAAAAAAATCATTTTCCACTCTAAAAATTTACAAACTTCAAATGCCATCAACATAGTTCTTACCAAGGTTTGGCGCATCGCCGATTCGGACCGGATCGGGATTATCCTGATCCGATCCGATTCGGACGGATCGAACCGATTCGGTTCGATCCGCTGGATTCGGCCAGAACTTGGTCCTGTTCAGGCAGGGTTCACTGGACTCAAGATCTTGTTCAGGCAGGGTTATCAGGATCTCCTTATTTACCTGAATATATTTAAGTAAATGTTATAATTGTTGTTTCATTTACTTAAGATATTACATGTAAATAAGGAAGTACCCCTATTTGAATCCAATAAAAATATCAAAAAATCATATCTCTTACCAATAAAAATTCAACTCTCCATCGAAGAACAAAATCGCGATTTGGTGATTTAGCGAAATGCTAACTTTTTAATCTCTCATAATTTGGTCTATCTAAAAATTTGATAATTCAAATAAACCATATGGAGCACTAAAAATCTAAAGTCCGGTAAAAAAGTCAAACGTGCATGTGACTTCCCAAGGGAGCCGCTCTCCTACTGACAACACTTAGTCTGCTCGAGGCATCTCAGGATTTGGTCAAACTTAAGTTATCATCACCTAAACTCATGAGAATTTCACTTTCTAATTGAAAAGAAACTAGAAAGTGACAATCTTATGAGTTTGAATGATGATAACTTAAGTTGACCAAATCTTGAGATGCCTCGAGCAGACTAAGTGCTGTCAGTAGGAGAGTGGCCCCTTGGAGAAGTCACATGCACGTTTGACTTTTTTACCAGACTTTAGATTTTTAGTGTTCCATATGGTTTATTTGAATTATCAAATTTTTAGATAGACCAAATTATGAGAGATAAAAAGTTAGCATTTCGCTAAAATCACCAAATCGTGATTTTGTTCTTCGATAGGAGAGTTGACTTTTTATTGGTAAGAGATATGATTTTTTTGATATTTTTATTAGATTCAAATGGGGGGTACTTCCTTATTTACATGTAATATCTTAAGTAAAGAAACAAGAAATTAACATTTCCTTAAATGATATTCAGGTAAATAAGGGGATCCTGACAACCCTGCCTGAACAGGAACCTGAGTCCAAAGAAACCTGCCTGAACAGAACTAGGCGGATCGGACCGAATCAAGCGAATCGCGAATCGGATTTCCTGATCCGCAACGATTCGCCCGAATCGCCCGATCCGATCCGGCACGCCAAACCATGGTTCTTACAATCATCTGATATATACAGCCACTCCAAAAAGCAATCTGGTTTGAAAATATGAAATGTACACCGCTAAATAGTTGCATTCCGCTAGTCTTCATATGCTACACTCATCTCCATTGTCCTTCTCCTCAAGATAAAGGCAGCAAGCCAACCTCTCAATAAGATAGTGTCATCCTGTATTGAACATGGATATAGTTTCTAATGAAAGACATGATGAAAATATAATGAGTTCATGACAAGTTGCAAGAACTGTTACCTCATTAAAATTCCATTCCACTGATCCTTTTCTTAAGAGACACTCAGCATATTTCATAGTATACTAGGCACAATTGACACTACTTAAAAAGGCAAAATCAAAGTTTAGATATCAGTATAAAGTTACATATGTAAGGCACATGAACTATAATTCACAATAATGTATATAAGCTATGAGTAGTCCTTCACCTATCATCCGCTTGACGAGGACAATGCTCCTCAATTAAAATAGGCCATGTAGCAATCTCCGCAAAATCCAATACAAGTCCAAGAATGTTTTTCAAAATATCCACCTAGCACACACACAAAAATCGTATACAGTGGAATTTCTTTTGGCTATTATAAAGATTTATATAAGCTGTGAAAGGATTTTTTCTTACACATTTCTCTACGTTTTTGTATGAGTGGTATGATGAGCTAATGAGTTATAAGAAACAACCGTCGATCCTCAATATCAAGTAACAAAAGATGGAAATGATTAATGAATGACAAACGGTGAACACCCTAGATATTTGCATAAATTCTTCTTTGTTGCGAACATTTAAATGAGCTTGAATGCACTATTGAATCCTCTCCATTGAGTTATCATGAAAGGTAGAAAGGTACCCCTGACATGGGAACAATATATAAAAATCATAATACAGAATGGAAAAAATTCCATGTGTTATAATCATAAAAAACTAACAGCTATGATTGATGGAAAAAATATGCAAGCCCTCATATCCGCATTCCTCATCTTCTCAGACAAAATGTCCCAATACACATCAATGACCTAAGAGTTCATTTCAAAAATTCCCAAAGTTAGATGGATCAGTAAACATACACAACAATATATATACCAATAAGACATACTTACATCTCCTACAATAAAATAGTTATTAAAAAGCAAGTTCTCCAATATTTTTGATATATGAGAGTATTGGAGGATGTGCTATACATTAATTCACTGTCATTGGAAAATTAAAAGCCATGTCAGAAATTCAACATTGCAAAAGTGAGGATGTAAAAAAAAAGGTAACTCACTTATCTACAATATCATTGTCTAAGAAGTCTTCAATGAGTTTTGCATCTTCATCAGGAAGTTTACATTTTCCAGCATAATCTCTTCTATGCTGTCGGTGAGACTGTAATAGAAGAAGATGAATAGAAAAAGGTTAGTAACCATCAAGTAGAGGATTAACCAATGAAGAAATATGTCTAAGAAACATACCACCAATTTCCTTTCTTTACTCTTTAAGTCATCCAAACACTCATGTATAATAATATGAACTTTTTCAGTTTCTTCTGACTCCTTTCCAGCTATCTTCACAAATGGATATCCAAATTCCTCACTCCCTTTCTAACCTCTTTTATGTTCTAACTTTAATTCGTTGTACAAGTGATGAGATTTTTGTAGCTATTTTTCCTTCTCTGCTCCTTTGACATTTTGGTCTTTAGGAGGAGACACCCAAGTTTTCTCTAACTCTGGATTAAAAACTTTTGAAGTTTCTCCTCCAATAGCCAATCTTAAACTTGTTATTTCATTTTTCATACTTTGCATTTCTTGTTCAGTTTTTTTCTCATTCCTCTGACCTTTCATATGCCTTATTAAGTTGCTTCATTTGTGGTAGAATATCTGTCCAATAAGCTATTGTGTTCTTAGCTCTGGATGTTCCCTGAGTATCCACATTGCCTTATCTTCTAGAACATTTTCATGTTTGCTTCTTCCATGTACACCCTTTCTTTTTCAATCACCCTCCAATTAAAATTTTCACCTTCCGCATGAAGGGGCTGCAATTCTCAATTATCTACATAGAAAATAAAATTATATATCCTAATGAACTTAAACAATATGTAATATATTCATATCCCTACGTCATAACTCTTTTTCAATTTTCCAAGCATCTTTCTCTTCACATTATCTTTTCTTAGTAAGGAGCACTTATACCACCTGCAAATTCTGGGAAGAGAATGGACATAATTTGAGGTTTTGAGCCAGAATGCTCAAGGAATCAAGCCTACATATTCAAAAACAATTAATTAATAATCATTAGCATAATGAAAGTGAAACATCACTCAAATAATAATTATTTACCAGAAAATCACTTACACATAACACTCCAGTGCAGCCCAACAAGTAGGGAGATGTTTTTCTCATGGTTGCCTCTAAGTCTAGATCGCACATTCGTAGCCACTTTGTCAAGATTTTGTAGCAACATAGAATGAACTGATGAAGCCCAATTATACTCTTTGATTGTGTTAATATCGTCAATGTAGTAGAATAATTGTAGGGGCATGCAGAGGAACTTAAAGGCAACAAGAATGAAGCACACATGAAAGCAATCCACATACTCACAGCAAATCTAACAGATTCCTCATCCTCCTGAACAACTAGCTGTAGCAACCTGAATTTTTGAGAAAAATAAAAATTAAATAATAAATTAAAAACTCAGCTAAAGGATATTCAATGAAAAGAGTATTAAATAAAACCCATTAAATGGAAAAGAGTAGTGGGTTTTGCTTAATGGGTCCTCTAGAACTTATTGGGTCAAAATATGAATTTACAAAGGGAGAATAATAAGAAAATACCCTAAATTCGGAGTTTAATTATCTCCTAATTGGAAAGGGGTTATTAAAGCAATATAAAAGTGCAATTAGAGTAGGAATTGGATTCCTAAACCTACCCTATATAGTCTAGCATGAATTTAGATACTATCCTAACCCAATTAGAGATGAAAAGTAAGAGAGGAAAGGTGGAGTTAAGAAATCTCGTAATTAAGAGGAATTTGAGTAGTAGTAGGAATATGAACTTGTATTTATATAAATACATCTCTTAAACCCTCTGGCCGACCCTAGCTCGTTGCCAAAGGTTTTTGGATGTGGAGAAGAAGCCAAGGAGGAGAGAATCTCGTGGGGAGAAGGAGTTCTTGGAGCTTCTTCTTCGTTCTTGGAGTTCTAAGCCCTAGAAGATAAATCGAGTCAAAGGTACACATTCTCACGAGCAAAACTCAATTAATCCATCTGTAGATTGTTCCATACATCAGGAACAAAAGCCCTCTGTTTCACTCTTTTTCATCGAGCCAATCTTTTGTTCTTGATTTTAAAAGATCTGTAAACATGATAACCCGAGACATCATGGTTAATTCAAATCTCTATGTATACTTGATCCCTTGCTACGAATTTTTACTGTAGATATTCATAATGTTAGGGATCTTTTGCCCCTAAAAGCCCTAAATTTCATCGAGCATGTTGATCGAATTTAATCGATCTTTCTCTCTGTGTCATGTTCTGAATAACTCGTTCTTGCTCATGTTCAAACCCTGTATGAACCATGCTCTCTCTCTAATTCCGATTTACTGGAAGTACCCTTACATGTCTACTTTAATTTGCAACTTGTTTCGTGATTTTCATCGATTATGTAATTAGTTATGATTTTTCAAAGTACTCTGTGTCCAAACAAGTCAAGTTGGCACGCAATCCGATGTAGAACAGGTTTCCTGCTCGAACTCAGGTGAAGTACCTGAGAACGCGACGGCTCGACACGCCGCATTCTCAGAGCTGTCGCGACCATCGTCTTGTCGCGTTCTGAACGCGACAGGAGACCCCGTCGCGTTCTGGCCGCCTGAGCAGACAGCCCTGTCGCGACCCGTACAGGACCCTGTCGCGTTCCATCAAGACCCTATCGCGACCCTTACATGAGTACGTCGCGTTCACGGGATTTTGCATGAAAACCCATAAAATTTGTTACTCTCACTTTCAAAAATATTCTACACATTTTTAACAGTCATACACGCAGTAAAAAACACGTTTTAAAATGGAGCTTATTGAATGCTTTAAAAGACATATTCGCCGACTTCTTTTCTATCTATGATTTCTCTCTCACATGCACACACATGAACCATCCATATGTGGCTGAAATATGGCATACAATACCTTATAATGTATCTGGTAATTTATTGCAATAAAGTATATTAATTACCCTATTTTAAAGGACTTGTATTCGTTTCTTGCGTTGTTTATATAACAATATCGACGCTCCACTGTTCTAGAATTCCTCTAGAACGTCGAGCACTTGTTTATATACACACTTTCTTGGCTTGGATGAACTCTTCGTCGGATACTCCTTCTGCCGGACTAGTGAGTCTTTGCACAAGGCCTCCGTAAGTCTCCTCTGATCATGGATTCCCACATGGTCGACGAGCCGGTTGTACCCTAACACCCATTACACCTTTAGGGATCGATATGATCCAAACGGCTATTAGAAGTTCGCTCTTACCTTGAATCACGTCGGACCTCTGGACTTGTGCATAACATGGCCAGCGGGAAGATCGTGAGTTCCACCTGACTGCCAACACCATGTGCGCGTGTTGTGCAACTGTTACTATCGCTTGTTTACTCGGAGAGTTACGTGCATTGTCCCTTAGCCCTCATCTATACTCTACTCGCTCATCTATTCACGTTCACTCTACTATCTCATCTATTCATCTAGTACTCTCATCTATTCCTTGGTACTCTATTTGGCCATTAAATTGATTGTCTACGATAAAAACATGACTATGCTAGGCAACATGATAAGGGCCCGGTCTGATCCTTGGGAGGAGCACCTGAAAGACTATAACTCGCGAGGGTCTAATGATCTGGGTGATGGCATACACCTAACGCATGAACACGCAAGATTTGATCTATGGCAATCAATTAATCAAACAGTCAATTATTGGTTTACTTGAAACTCGTGGTTGAAAGAATATCGACCAACACTTGCTATCGTGACTTGTGCACTGTTGTGTAACTTTACTTGTTATCTTGTTATACGGCCAATCCGTTATCAAAACTTGTTGTGCTATACTCTCGTGCATTGTGCTATTGTCCCTCGTTATCGTGTACCAGTACTTTCTATATGTTTCTCGTTATTCTCTCTAGTTATCCTGCTTTATAAGACATTAATCACTTAAAGCATGCTTGATCCTGAGATTTAAGTCCTACTGGGTGTTATCGCTCACCCTGCGTTATTTGTCGTTGTGTTCTCAAGTGAGACCGAGGATGAACCATACACTCAAGAGGACGGGAACGACCTGGAGTGATGTCTTGAGTACCCTAGCGTCCTATTACTATATTTAGCGTTGTAGTAGTTAGGTTTGAAGTTTAGTCTGTTACTTTCTTTCAATGTAATTGGGCCCTATAGATTGGCTCTGATATTAGTGGTTGTAACTAGGCATTAGAATGTATTAATGAAAATAATTTACTTTAGTATTATTCATTGTGCAATGGTTTGATGTCTAGTGCTTGCTCTATACCGTTCACTTGCAACTGCCTTCGCGCTCTGATATTCCGCGTCGGAGCGTGACACTAGCACCTTCAATTTTTTCAAAAGAACTTCTCTAAAGGTGCAAAGCTTCTCACTTTCCCACAAGATATGCAATTTGGACTTTTTCACCCTACCAGTTAATTTTATAGAACTTCCAGAACAAGGAAGTCCTATAATCATGCTCACATCCTCCATTGTAAATCTGATCCTTTTGCTAAAAACTGAAAATTCATCACCCTTCACATGATTTCCGATAACTTCTCTAAGTAATGAACTCTCAAAACTGATGGGTGGTATATCAGCAAAAATATGAAACGACGTATGTGTCAACAATGTACAGTGGCAATCTCATATGTCAACAGTTTTCATTTGGTGTACGTAATGTGCAAAAAATGAGCGTTGTAATGGGTACCGTTCAGACTTATTAAGTTTCTGCTTGAACCAACGGCTTCTACTTGCTCTTTATCACCTTCCTAAGAACTGCCTCTCACTTTTTTCCTACCTATAATCTTTGCTTTATTCCGGTCCTGAAATATACAAGGCTATTTAAATTCAAATATTCTACAACAATACCACAATCTCTATTTGTAATATGTATACCATCTGTCATATGTTACCATGGACATGCATATGGTGTGTGTGTGTGGTGAGTGGGGGGTCGTGCGCTTCTATTTTTGGAGTTGAGGGTTTAGGGATTGGGCTAGGGATCGGCGATCACCAGGATGTGCGCCACCTGCGCTGCAAGCAGCCCTACTGCCTTCGGGGGGGAGGGGCTTTATTGGTCCACGGCGGCGTGTACCGTGGGCGTGTTTCGTGGGCTTCCGCGGTGACGTGGCATGTTCCGTGGGCCTTCAGTGGCGTCGCATCTTCCGTGGAGGAGGAGGAGGAGGCAGTGGAGACAGAGTGTAGAAAGAGGAGGCTCCGTGGGGGAGGAGGAGGAGTGGAGACAGAGTGTAGAGAGAGGAGGGCGGGAAAGGCGAACCGAGGGAGGGGGTCAAGGAGAACTAGGTGACCGGCGCAATCGGGAGGGGGGAAGAGGGAGACACGTGTCACCAAAGAGTTGGTGACTTATGCACTTCAGTCCTCCCGGGTAGCAAGAGGATCCGGACTCGTAGGGTTGCTAGGCCACGGAGGTAGATATATTTCCATTAACTTATTCAAATAATTAAAAGTTATATAAAGCTTTTTTTTTTCTTGTTAATGTTTCCTCGCGTTTTCTTATTCCAATATCTTCCTACCCGATTGTCGTAAAAAAAAAAAAAAATCTTCCTACCCGGTCATAAGATCCGCTCCATTCATACGCATGTACAACGTGGAGACTAGTGGTTAACCCTCCAAGTGCACCAAAGTAAAACACTTGCACTAGTGTTTCTTCGTGAAGCTAATCACTGTAACTGATTCTAAGTTGTTTGTAGTCTATGTTAAACGATTCCTTTGAAATGTGAATGTAGTCTAATTTTGATAATTCAAGATATTAAAAAGAAGGTGGTATGATAATATACACAATGTGCCAGAAAATGAAGTGACATTTCTCTCACTTAATAGAATCATGAGTTGCATGACTCTCTGTATGACAAAATAGTGTGTTGTGATTTCCTCAAAGATATACTTGAGAAGCTCAGCTGCTCTCTATTTTCCTTGGACATAACCAAGAACAGTTTTGTCTGTTGTAGGATGCAGTAGCGATGATTCTGTGGAAGGTGCAGTAGTGATGATGGATAATTGTCAGGTCAGCATAAAATTTGATGAGCGCCTGATCAGTGGAGCAGATGAGAAGAATATCTTCATATAATCAAGATCCATCGAATTCATTCAAGTTGCATTAAATCCATCACGTTCAAGAGGCTGCTCTTGGCCTGAAGACAGGAAAAATCCAAGGGAAAAAAAATCTTAGCACATCTTGTTAGTCATCAGAAAGGCGTTAGATAATTGAGATTGAACCAGGATTCTTCTCGCATATGGTTTAACAAACAAGATACAGCTCCTTAATACTATTTCTTTTCCAAAATCTCACTGCTCATTGGTTTAAGCTTCCTTTGGAACAATTCGCAGGGGTGATTCCATGGACATAAACATCCAACAAGAGTGTGATCGTGCTCAGAAGATGTGGGGCTATCTTGGTTTGCACGGAATATGCTCTTTCTAGGTCGGAGGGAGGTACATTTGGCCCCTCAAAACACAATTTGCGGAATCCAATTTCGCAAAAATCAAGGCAAAACAAAATCATGTCCAACACTGCCTTAGTTAATGGAGATTAAGAATGAAACCGCTGTCATATATGTGTGATATAGGAATGCAGTTTGAACCGAAAATGGCAAAATGAGTATGCCCATGGAGTCATAGTCATCGACAATCCTTAATAGTTAATAGGTATGGACACATCCTACTTGATCTCGCATGAACCCAAAGGTTTGTCCAAGAAACAGACAGCAGCCTAGTTGTCCGAAGCTGAGGAGAATTGAGGTGGCTTTGTACTATTTTCTCTTTGATAGCCCACCTAGACTTCCTGATGATGATCGGTACATGCCCACACCATTGTTTTGATGAGGATGGTGGAAAACTTTCTCATCATGAAAAACACAGAAAATAAAGAACATCTTAATCCATCATAAAAATATTCATCAAATCCTTGGGCACTTTAGTCAGAACTTGTCACCCTCAGACTGATCACAATGATTTTTTCAGCCTTTCTTGAAAAATAAAACAACGTATCTAGCTGTTGGAATCCAAGTTTTCCATGCATGAGCCACATTTTCCACCATATGTCAACAAAACTGAAGTAGGGCATTTAGTTCACTAAGAGATGTATAAAGAGACCAGTTCAAAAAATAACAGTCGTAAGATAAAATTATGCCAACTGGCAGCAAAATTTAAAGAGTGGGGGCTTCTTAATTTAAAGAAGCTAAACTGGTCTCTCCTGGTTGCCATTAAAAGAAACATGGTAAGTGAACAGTATAACCAACTAATAAACCAAGAACATTTCTCTTGCTGGACACTGCTCAAGGATTTGTCATTGAACATAATGAGATGGAATGAACGATAAAATCTAAATTTTATAGCTCATCAGTGGGTTGATCATGTGAAATGCTCCTGCTATTATAATCTCACATCGATGACAATTCATATGTCAAGCCAAGGGATGACAACTTCAGGGATGTGAGACGAGCACATGCTATCTGATCCCATTATCCCAACAGAAGTATAGGAACAAAGTAAAGTAGTCATGGTTGGAGAAGCTAGTTTTTTTTTTCCTGAAGTTCAGAACCTTCAATCATCTTAAGAGGCATAGAGCAAAGAAAGCCACTAGAAGATCCAGGTACAAGACAAGAAACTAGAAATGGGTATAAGATGAAAAGAGAAAAGAAAGCTAATAGAAGAAGCAGGTACAAGACAAAAAACTAAAAATGGGTAATGATACTTTTCATAGAAATTTAAGTCAATGCATGAGTGGATGCAGCAACAGCATTAGATCAACTATAATTTCACCCAAATGATCACCATATAAGTTAAAGGACAGGAAAAGAGCATTCCACATGTCCACCATGTCCAAAGTTCCAATTTCCAAACAACAAAAAGCAAACAAGCTAAGAGTAAAAAAGATTGCAAAGGCAAAGAGCACATCCTACGTATATTGCAGAATTTCATATATTGGGGGAGGAGGAAAACATGCAAAAAGTCAGTGAAGACATGTATAGCAAAGCTCAGATGATTCCCCATCTGCAAGCAGTAGTGTTACTGTATGAGGGCATTGTAGTACACTAACTCAACTATGAACCTGTTTCACTATAGAGGAGGAATACTACACCCATACAACACAGGATGAACATCATGGAAACAACACCTCAAGGAGACTTCAGCAAGGGCATCTAGAAGCAATGGAAAACCACCTCTAAAACAGGAGGCAGAGATACCATAGTTTGCTTTACTACAACAAATGCGTGCATCCTTGATCATAGAGTGACTATGTAGTGACCCAAGAATTCGATACCCGGAAGCCCTCCAAGTATCCAACCCTTGGACCGCCACCCACGGATCCGAAGATCCGGAAATGTTAAAAGAATAGTCTAATGAGATAAGCAATGAGTTCAAATAACTATAACAAGAGGTTAGTACATTAAGTAAAGGAATATGTATAATATGTCTCAAATAAAAGTATAGGTATAGAAAGAAAAGTGCAGTCCTAAAGGGCACACCCCGAGGACTTGCAAAACACAACTTTTAGCTCACACCAGTACAAGAACTCACACACACTCACACCCTCGCACTGTTGGTAGCATACGACATAACAAATCGCCACTCAACCGTTTGACACCGACTTCCTACGACAACGAGCCCCTACCTGAAGGAAGTAGGGGGGTGACCCTTGCGAACAAGGTCCAGTATGGATAACCATTCCCGTACCGACCAGAGCAATAGGAACTCCCGAAAGTAGGAAACAACTATAACTAGAAAGCAGTATTTAGAAAACATCTCCACTAACTACTACAGAGCAGCGAAACCAACACTATGCCATGACCACCAACTAAGGTCGGGCTACACGCAACTCTCGCAAGAACCAACGGAGTCGGGCATCAAGCAAAAATGACCCTCGGCATGCACGCCGAGGCAGGGAAAACACAGCAACCCCACGAAGCAACCATGTGAAAACAGAATCTCACCACGCAAGCGCAGTCAACCCAAACCTTAAACACTCCACGAGGTTGAGAAACCACACACACTGGTGCCACCACAATCGGGCACCAAGGAACGGTTAAGAAACCGAAGTTAGAGCTCACACAAGGCACAATGAGAGAACACCCGAGATGGAAACCACCAAAAGGCACAAGTGAGTCGGGAACCGCTCCACACCATCCCTTGGCACAACAACCAGGAATGGGAGCCCACTCACTCCAACCTTCAGAATGCCGACGAAGCTAGAGGCCCAACTCAACATGGGGATCGAAAACATAGGTCCACAAAGCATGGCACAACGAAAGGTGCAGGGCACCACAATCAAGTGCCAAACCAACAACGCCCTCGGGAACAAGACACGGCTCGGCTACAATCGTAGTGCAAGATAGGGCAACAGACCAACACACAGAGAACACCATAAGGAAACATAGTCACATCAACAACAACGATGCCACCGCCACAGGTAGTCAAGAGTGCCCACTGGCGACTTACCGCTCAACCACAAGTCCAGGACTCCCCTCTCGTCGAAGTGAGATGTGTGGACAAAACACAACCACAACGATAACAACCGCAGTCTGGCAAAACTACAGCTCCATGTTTGACCTCTCTACATGACTTCGGAACCAACGTAGAGCGAGACAAGTGAGAACAGACTAGCAGGACTGCACTACGAATGTCCAAACTCGACTGGACCTGGACCAACTAAAAGAGAGCTCTGTAAGTGACTCGGTGCCACTGCCAAACACCGTTTTCCCTAAGTCTGGAGACACTCGATGGACACGGTCGTGGCTTGAAGACCTCCCTCAACAAGCCCACGAGGACAGGGGTCCCAGGAAATGGTAACAACATACTCACGACGCAACACGCACTGGGATATGCCCTCAAGTGCCGAGCACCGGATGAATAGACGAGGCAAAACATAACAAGCACACAGTACAATTGGCTTGTAAACCACGACAAGCCTAGCAAGTATAAAGCACGCACAGGCACACCCAGTGGCGGACCCACGTTTATGGTAGGGGTGGCCATGCCCCCCCCCCCCCCCCACAACATTTTGGCTCCCTTTATTATTTTTAATTTTTGTATTAAGTTTTTTTAAAAAATTTCAAATTAGCCCCCTTCATATTTTATTTTACTTTAATATTTTCTTACTTTGCCCCCCCCCTTATGTTTCATCCTGCGTCCGCCCCTGGGCACACCTTCTGAAACCTTTGGAAGGGCTGACGACCAACACGAGCACGTGCGCACCACAGTTGGAAACCTGGTAGCACGGAAAGAAGGGTCTGCAACACAAGCAGACAGAACACAACGTATCGACCAATTGCTACCAGTCGCGACAACAAAGGCGTTGCCTCTAGAGCGAGATGGCGATGCAAGACCTGTCGCGACCAGAATGCGACGACTGGGGTGCCGCCTTCAGATGATGAATGCGACATATCAATTGTCGCATTCCTCATCTAAAGGTTGAACCCTTGGCAAGACTAGTCCTAGGGTTTGCACCCGACGCTCCACGCCTAGACATAGGCAAAACATGACAAGAGCTAATTGAGAACTGAGCGGAGAAGACACAACCCAACCCGCTCAAGCACGGAAACCCACAACATCGAAAACTGATAGGGGCAAGAGGGTCACGACGAGCTAACCATTGCGACCAGAACGTGACTAGGGGACCGTTGCCTTCAGCTGGTATCGCGAAGCCCAACTTGTTGCGATACCAGTTTAAAGACCGAACTATGGGATCAAGCTACCCCACGATTCCCCACACTATAAAATCACCAGAGGAAGAGGAAAGCATGGGAAGCCACGATGGGGACAAGCCCCATCTACTCTAACAAGAGAGGGAAAGGGGGATCCCTACCTCAAAAAAGAAACCAAATCCAATGGGGCCTTCTTATGAGTATGGCTGCCTCCTCCTCGCTTCACGTAAGCTCTAGTGATGCTACGACACGAGCACGACCCCCAATCTCACCCAAGGATACTAGAAAAGGGGAGGGAGAGCTCTCCCACAGTGGATGGGGGGGGGGGGGGGGGGGGGAAGGGGGGAAGAGGGAAAGAAGGAGAAAAGAGGCGTCGACCAAGCCATAAGGTCTCGGACTTAAGATTGCGATAGCCCGAGAGTCCCGTTCTCAATAGAACGCGACAGCCATATCGTCGCATTCTCAAAAGGTCCAACAGGTTGCCAGCCACTAGAACAGTGTTAGTCAGCCTGCGGTCCCAGAAGAACGCGACACTTGGTGTGTCGCCTGCTCACGCCTGCAGCTCGAACACCCCAAGCCACTGACAACACAAGAATGTAACAATAAAATCGGTGCGTTCAGAAGAGAACGCGACGATGAACCTGTCGTCTCTTGAAGGTGACAGTTCGACTCATCACGACCCAGAGGACGAAGCCACGGGGTCAAAACCTGGGTAAAAGCCCTGGTCCTTACAGACTATGTGTGATATATGTACATCATAGAGGAGTCTCCATTCAAATGATGCACATGGCAATGGGCCCAAATATATGATTGCCAAGGCTGTGATCAAATGCACACCATGGAGGAGATACAAAAATAGTCATATGTCCAAGAGGAATATGATAAAAATGGAAGAGACCTTCAGCTACGGTGATGAAAAGAAATAGGAACCACAAATTTCAAAACAAACTAAACGGGTGTTATAATAAAACCCTTCCACAAATAGGTTTGATTTTGGCAAAAGATATATGTATAGCAATTTCTATATTAGTGAAATAACAAGTGTGTGTGTAACCTGATTTATGTATGGACGTCTGTAATAACAATACATCAAAAAGTCCACAGCAACTCCACCATGGAGTCCTCTGCTTCAACTGGCTGGACCCAGCAACCTGTGATTGACAAACTTACAACTCTAGGTATATTTTTGTCATGACAAAACAAGGAAAACTAGGGACTGACATTTGTGATCATAGAAAGTAAGCGAACCATCACAGACCTGAGTAGTTCCAGCAACTGCATGCCTCTTGGTGCCATTGTGGCTCTTGAAAATTTGATCTGTCTCTTCAGCAGCTGCATCTGAAAGACAGATAACTCTTTCTTCTGTCTCATTTTTTGAAGTCTCTGCCACATTCTCAGCCGACTTGCATCTCTGAATTAAGGAACCCCAAGCCTGTTCGTCTTCTTCAGAGACAGAAAGAGTACTTGCAGTGTCCACCGGCTCCCACTTCTTATGCTCAATTATTGAAGGCCCGTCTCCTAATACAAGAACATGCTCGGTCTTCTCAGACTGAACGTGCTCAGCAAGCACCGCTTCAACTTCAGAAACTGAAACCTCTCCAGTGGTATGAAAAATACAATCCAACGGAGATGATGGTAAAACTTCATCCTTTTTAACATCAGTCGCCATGACGTGAACTTCCTCTATCTCCTTTGCATCTTCATCTGTCCTCTGATGAAGAAAGGACTCGTGTGGCTGCTCCTCTCCAAAATTCTGCGTGCTGTCCATCACAATATCAATCAACCCTGTAGAATCATACTCTATCTTGTCCTCGTTACGCAAGGTGTCATTCTGCTTGTGATGGTTACCCTGTTCCATGGGATAGGTGACTTCACAGCCGTTCTCCATCCCCTTTCCGTTGTGGTTCACCACGTCCTCGTCCTCCTCCTCCCTCACAGCATTGCCTTTCAATTGAACAACAACGAACCATAAAGAGACCAGACGTATACGAGAAAAATATTAGTAGAGGAAAATGGTGCGAAGGGGAAGCAACGAAGAACACAAAACAGAACCCCTGAGACATATAAACAAACAGGATGTAGGACAAGCTCAACACGTACGCAGAACATAAACGGAAGACATCAACTGAGCAGCCATGGAAAATTAAAAATGAGCGCGGACTGGAAGAGAAAAGCGGAAGCCCGGGTCACATCAAGAGCGCACAGACCCACCTTGCGAAGAACGTGGAGGACCGCCACTAAGCGAGGAGGGGGGGTCGGTGGGTGCACCCCCAGAAGTCGCCGCTGCTCCTGATCCTTGCGCTTGGCGGCCTTCCTCTTCTTGGCACCCGACGGCATCGTTGGGTCTTTCCGGGGGCTTTTGTACGGAACGTAGACGACTGTGCTATGGTTTTCAAGAACAAAATGGGCAAAAACAGAGAGAGAGATGGAGAGAGGAGCAGAGCTGGTGGCGTTACATGGAGACGGGAAAAAAACAAAAAGAAACGAACTTTGCGGAGTGGAGAGGTGTTGGGGCGGAGAAACGGCTGCTGCAAGACTGCAAGCCCGTACCTTTCGTGTGCATGAGTGAGAGGAGCGGGGGAAGCGGAGTAGGAGAAGACCCCTCGGCTGTTCCAATTCCAAACTTGTCGATTGCCCTCACCTTCGGATTCCCTGGGCACGGAGAACCGACGCCTGTGCCACCCACGTCGCAGTGAAGCAACCCGCTAATATGGAATGGAGAAACATCAAACTGCCCCACATCTCTCAGTAATCTCATCACCCCATGAAATTTATATCCATAATGCATGCAAAATTGCAAATAGTTGTATCTATATACTTTGGATTCTTAAGATTCATAAAAATATTCTATAAAAACTTGTAAGAAAACCAAAAGTTTCTTTTGAACATACGATCTCACCATATTCACTTTTAATAAGTCTAACTTGGAGTCAAGGTCACGATTTCAAAATAGCAGAGGTATCTATACTTGGAGTCAAGTCCATATGAATGGCGTCGCCTGTGTCCGACGCGTTTTAGCTTCCGAAGTCAAATTGTGATGGTTGGGAAGTGAAGGTCCTGTGTGGACGTAGCTCTGATCTTTGTTGTCATGATATTGTGGTTTTGTATGTGTCGGCGTTGGTTGACTTAGAGGTCACATGGTGACTATTGACAAGCTAAGCCTGACACTTGTATACCGTGGTTTGCAGTGGATCACTGTAAGTACGTATCGTGATTAGTGCTTGTCGAGTCCGGTGGTCCGGCGTCTAATATGGAATACCTCTTCAGTCGGGTACCCCAGGTTCTTAGGGAGTCAGACACGTGTGTTGTGCTCGGGGCGTGTCCGGTACGGTGTGTATCTTCGAGGTCTTAGTCGTCTTCCTGGACACCCTAATCCTGTGTTTGAGTTGTACGTCGGCTGAGGAAGACGACTGGGGGCAGCGGCTTGGTGTTTGTGGGTGTGCAGTGCTTGTAGCGTACTCATGGTTGGGGGACGGACACCGTAGACGTATTGGTCCTCAGCTAGTTCTGTGTTTCCAGTGCCTCACTTTAGGGAGCTCGGGCTGGAGTCCCTAAAGGTGCCAGACTTGGGACTGCAGCTGTGTGGTCTGCAGGTGTGGTGTGGTTGGTCTCCACAGTGGTTTACTTTGAGTTGTGGAGCTGTAGCTGGACTGTGGGTCCGTGGCTACGAGACTGAGAGGTGGTTCTTGTGTTGTGTTGTCCAGGTTGGATACTGACGTCATGAACCAGTAGTCCATTCATGTGTGGTGGCGTCGTTTCGTTCCGACTCGTGGTTTGCCACTGGTCGTGGCTTGTGTGCTGTGACTCGCCGGTTGAGATTTGACCGTTGTGGTGTGCCCTGGTGGTGGCACAGTTCTGGTTGTGGTTCTGTGATGGTACCTCGTGGTGATAGGTACTTGTACCCTTTGTGGTGTTGTAGTACTTCGTGTGCCAGTCTCCTCACGTGTAGAGGTGGACCGTGTTTCGTGGAGGTCAGTGTGTGAGCTTCCTCACGTTGTGTGCTACCCTGTTTAGGTAAGCTGTGATTGTGGTCTGATGCATGTGATGATTGGCAGGTAGATGCTAGTCATGTACCCTACGTGGGTAGGTTGCTTGTGAAGCTTTATCGTCGGATAGAGTTTGCCTGTGTGGCTTGTAGCTTAGGCGACCAGTTGTTGTCGTGATTGATTGTGAGATTGATAGCCTAGGCAGTGGTCTGTCGATGAGGCTTGTAGTTGAGGCGTGCCAATAGTTGGGCGGACTAGTGGTGCCGAGCTAGTCCTGCTGTCTCCATTCTACTTTTCAAGGATTAAATTAACTGATAGATTTATGGTTATTATTGTTAATTATGCTTGTGTGAGCATATCATAGTTTGGCTAATGGTGTTGCCAGTGAGACCCCTTTGGGGTTGAGGTCTCATTGTTGTTTAGTTGTGGTTTTAGGGAGGTCCTTACTGAGCCAGTGACGTGTTGAGGCTTACTCTCTTATAGTCTTTGCAGGGTTTAGCCAGTTCCGTGTGGCTTGAGGAGGAGTCTTGGCAGACTTGTACCACCAGCAGTAGAGTTAGATGAGTCGTATGAGCCTGTGCTCCTTCGGGGTATGCCCCATGTAGTTGTACTCTTTAAATTGGACATGTAGTAATGTACTGTGATAGTTGTACTTTGTTGTATACAGACATGAGCACTTGTACTTTTCTGTGTCTTATTCTGTAGTTGTTGTCTTTTATATTCTTACTAGACATTTGTGCGAGCTATCCTTCGCAAAACTTTGGTCCGATCACGGGAGGCGGATCTAGATATGGAGCCTTATTGGACATAAATATCCAGGGCCGTTACATGTCAGGGTTGACCGGTCGGACTTCAAAATGCGACAAATAACTCGGTCGCCTTCACTTGAATCACGACGTACCAGTACGTCACGTTCATGCAAGAAGAATCGCGACGTCTGGATACTTCGCGTTCTTGGATCTTACTCGAAAATGCAGAAAATCGATACACCCTTCATGATAGACTTATAACTTGAAATCTAACTATATCTAGACAAAACTCTGAACATGAAATGTTAAGGACATCCAGTAGAAGCGAATCATGATTTTGATTTGATCCTAAATGACCTCAATTGGCGTAAAACACAGCATAACCATGAAAAAGCCCTCAACTTGCGTGACTTATGGAAAACGCTTAATCCGACGAACATGCTTGATGGAAATTGGGCAAAATAGATGCAAAATAAACTAGACACGATGCTCTTTCAAATGGTATAGCCCTAGTTTAGTTTTGGCCCGAGATCACCTACCTTGAAGTGGATCTAAGAGGATCTTCTACACAGGTCGCAGTAGAGAATAGGTTGGAGAAGATGGTGTCCCCCTGGCCGATCTCCTCCTCTCCCAGTGTTCTAGCCCGCCTCCTCACGATCCCAACACAATGGTAAACGTTTCCCAAAAGTCTTATGACGATTACTTATAGGATTAAGGTTTAATTCAAGTCCTAATGAGTCTAGGAAATGTGGGTTGCGATTTCTGTATGGTACCTTCTATGCATTGAGATTTCTCCTCCCAATTGGAATAGCAATGGCATTAGGAAACACCTTCTCATGGCTGAGTCCGATTTTGATTGTTTTGTATGACTAATTATCCTTGCCTTAGCCCTAAATTGTCATTTTCTATTTTCTGCACATTTTTATTACAAATTCAGGTGTATTTTCTCTCACCCCATGTTTCAAACTCCCATTTTGGCCCATTAACTTTTATGTGAGCTATTATAACAAAGCCCATTATTCCTTGTTGTTTATTGTGTTTTAATTAATTAATTTATTTTTATCGGGTTACTACACTAAACTTTTAAAGAAAAATGAGGAATGTGAAGACGACGATATGAGTACTGTATTTGGCTTGTAAGAGTTCATGATTGTATCATCAATATTAGATGAACACTAAATGACTATGTCATGATTTTGGTATATTTGTATGTAATGTTAGATGAATATTAAATGGTTGTGGTGAGTTGATTTAAATGACTAAATAAATTTATTTATATTTTTCAACATCTCTATATGATGTTATTATGTTTTACTCATTTTCATTTGAAGTTTGCTCATTTTAAATATTCATCAAGTCATAAAATTAAAAAAATTATTGTCCTACCGTATCTTAATAGTACAGTACGGTACCTTACCACAGAGAATGCGAGTATTGCATATGGTCTTATTTCTCCATATTCTAAAATTATTTCTTATCTTCATGAATTTTATTTTCCCACCTTTTTATTTTTTTCTGGAGAAAATTTCTCCACCTTTCTCAAAAATATTTTCTAAAAAAATACTTTTTATACATTTTTATTAAATCATCAATCCTCATTAATATACGAAAATCGGTAACATTTGAAAGCCACGAGCTCCGGAAATAAATTAAGAGAAAACTCGCAAAATTTAAGCTGCCCTCTTCCTCTGCAACTCCAGTCCTCCCTCCTGCTCATCCTCTAGACAGGGGCCAAGAGCCAGAAGAGCGGGGAAGTAGGTGGGGGAAGTGTTGGGCCTTGAGCTCGGCGGGGAGGGTGGGTGTTGTAGCCATGATACAGTTGCTGTTCACGGTGGTGGGGGCGGAGGCCGGTGTGGTGGTGCTCCTCCTGGTCAAGACCCCGCTGCGGCGGCTGGTGCTGCTCGCCTTCGACCACCTCAAGCGGGGCCGGGGACCCGTCGCCGTCCGCACCGTCGCCATCACCGTCGCCGTCTTCCTCGTGTCCAGCCTGCACAGCATGGGCAAGATCCAGAGCGGCGCCGGTGGGGAGGATGGGATCGTCGGGCTCAGCCCCACTGATCAGGTGCTCTGGAGCCGGCACCTACTGGAGACTTCCCTCATGGGTACGTAAGCCGCGAGATCGCCTTCCAGCCGCCTTTTACTCCTCTTTCCGTGATCCGACGTGTTGCGTGGAGAAAGTTGTAGCTTTATGGATATTTAGGGTGTTGCTGTACCTTGGGGTCCCTGTCGTCGGGTTCTGTCAGAGCTTTGGTGTAAACAACTGGTATCCATTACCATAGTGGATTTTCTCAAGAGATCTGCGCTCTCTTTTGTCCTACTGGAGAACTTATTGCTTCACCTGTCAGTGAATCGACTGTGCCTTCCGGAAGAACTGGATGATCTAGGGCTTCTCTGATTACTCTAGGAATTCCCTTCAACTTTAGTGATTTAATAATCTTGAGGTGACTTATTTGAGTCATTTGATGGCCGTCAAAGGGAAAAGAAATAGATATTTGTTCTTCACTAGTCATTCAATAAAAAGCATATCGGTTCTTTGATTGTTCTTATTTTAGGAGTTAGATGAAGCTAGTCTCTGGTCAAGGTGGTTAGCGGGAAGATCCTTTTTCCGTTGACATGGGATTTTATAGCTGGAAAGCTAAGGATTTGCTTCCATGATCCAGATTATCAGACAAGGTATGTCTGAACTCTATACCAATATGGATTTCAAGCTGCTTACGAGGTCTGACCTGTTTAGGGATCATGTGTTGTCCCAAGAATCTAAATCTTATCTGCTTCATTCTAGTCAGTTACAAAGATATCTACTACTGACTTCTGATCATTGTAGTCGAATTAGGTGCACTAGAATTCTTCCGAAGGAGTTGGATCGGAAGGCTTCTGAAAGCAAACGTAACATGCTTGCAAGGTATTAGAAATCCTTTACATGACCTAAACATCTTGGTCTTGATAGCGGAGCATCTTAGAACAGTTCTACCGATACTATAGCCACATGCCCCTTGAGAAATACTATCAACAGTTCAGTCAAACTTCCAGTTATATCCCCTCAATTGGGATCTGGCATATGTTTTCACTCTTATGAAGCTGAGCTCTGAGGATACATGGGTCATATTTTGTGTGGGAGGCATGGGAATTGATTAGGGGGCCCCCACAGGTTGGCCAGAGCCTCGGCTTGGCCGACCTCCCAGAGCACCAGAGCCGACGTCTTGATGTGGCTTGAAGTAGATTCCGTTGTCAACCAGGCTGACGAGTCAGGTCAGCTAGAATGACCTCTTCACACTCCTTGGGCCGACAACAACAGCTCGGCCAAGGACGAAGATTACTCGACTCGGCCTTGATTGTTACGGAGCACGACGTGTCCGCGGAATTTCCGGAGCGTGGCTCGCATAACGGCCGATGCATTAACCGACGAGGTAATGGCCGAGGATCGTGCGTTCGAGAATTGCAGCCATTAAGACCACGATTACGACCACAATCCAGGGACAATCACGGAGATCCGTCACGTGATTCGTGAGGTCGTCCAACTGTTCCGCGGGTGATCAACTCCTATAAAAGAGGCAGACAGTCTTTAGATGGAAGTATGCTGTTCGATTCCTTGGGCTAGATGATTCTGCTCGCCTAACTACTGATTTGAGCGTTGGAGTGTTTCTCCGCCGAGACCCCTCGATGAGTTTTGCAGGTTCTCGGGCATCGACTTCAGGAGTTCGGAGCACACGTCTTACATCAGCTAAGCGGACCTTGGCTCAGTCACCTCGATTTAGTCGTCTCGATTCGGATGTCTCGCATTGGTCGCCTCGATGATCACCTCGGCTTGAGCCAACCTCGGTGTTACATGCCGTAACATTTGGTGCCGTCTGTGAGAAGCACTACAAAAAGTTAGTAACGACTTCCCTTACTCTCTCTTTGTTGATCCCGAACCTCCCGCTGGGGGGTGGGGCGGATGGCTGACGACCAAACGCATTGGTGTCGGTAGCCTTGCCTTACGTAATTTAGGGATCTCGGATCCTGAGTTGGTAAGGTCTCGTCGACTTGAGGAAGCCCGTACCGTGTGGTCGAGGACCTCGGTCATGAGGCCTACTGGTAATCGGACCTAAACAGGTCGGTGATTCCAATGACTTGGAATGCCGAGCACATACGAAGGCAGTTCCTTTAAAATATCATTTCAATGTTATTTACATTGTGTGAATTAACTATTGACGAAGTGTTAAGAATCGACGAGTTGCTTATAACATCGTCACCTATTGATATCGTATTGGCATCGATGGAGTTGGCCACGATGTTGCCTTAGCACCCGGTTTGAAGTGTCGGTGGAGACAACGCGAGGAGGTCGCATTGGCGATCTCGACTGTCCCAACCCCGTGAGCGGATGGCGATGACTTGTCTCGCCCCACGGGCTAGAGTGTCGGTAGAGGCAACGCGAGGTGTTCGCTTCGGCGCTCTCGGCTACTCCGATCCGTGAGCTGACGCAGAACAAATCGTCTCACGCTACGGTTTGAAGTGTCGACAGAGAGCGTGAGGAGGTCGCGTTGGCGATCTCGACTGCCCCGACTCCGTAAGCAGATGGAGAATGACTCGTCTCATCCCACAGGCTAGAGTGTCGGTAGAGGCAGCGCAAGGTGGTCGCTTCGGCGCTCTCGGCTGCTTCGACCCCGTGAGCAGAAGGAGGGGCCCAATTGATCGAGCATGCACGAGGTCGCTTCTGCACTCATGATGGACATGGATGACGTAGTCCGTTGGACGAGGTCGCTTCGGCACTCATTAGGAATGTAGATACGACGTCCGACATGTAGAAAGTGTGAAGAAAACGAGGTCGCTTCGGCACTCGTAAATTATGGTTGCTAATCGGCGTCGGGCCTGATGGCCGATATGGTGGTCTGGACGATGTTTGAGGGCGACAAGTCGCTTTGTAGCATCATCCCCTGTCGAATGGTGATTCGTTGAAGGATCACCCCTGACACGGTTAACGTTGTAAAGTCGTCGGCGCTGTTAGCAGTAGGGCTCGACAGATTCCGACAGTATGAGTTAATGTGTGAGTGGTTAAGTTATGTCTCATCCCAACCTCCTTGGTCGACGAAGAATAATCAAGTTACCTTCTCAGGAAACTTCAGTCACCGAGGTTGGAAGAGGTCACTGTGGCACTTTTGACCTATGGAGTTCGATCGTTTCTAGTCGGTTTAGTCTTAGACGTCCGGTCAGTCAGCGTATGGGTTTGACCACGTCAGAACGAGTTAGCGATGACGTTATGCTATAGTCTCGATATGTTTAGGAACTAAACTTTTGTAAGGTTAAGTTTTCGGATGACGCCGAAGACCCAAACGCATGAAAATCGTTGCAATTGGTAAGAAAGTTTGCAATTGACGAGGAAAAGAGATTTTGCATTGATGAACAGGGAAATACAAAAGGCCTTGGCAGTGTGCCAAGGAAGGATTAAGGGTACATTCATTATGATCGTTGGCCCGGGCTCCTAAGCCGCAATGATATCGTCCGTGGCGACCTGAATCTCCTCAGTGTTGGATGCGACATGTGTGTCAGTGATGACGGCTTCAGCGGTGGCCTCGAGGCCCTCTTCGATGGCAGTAGCCAGCGCATCATCGACGACCTCCGCGATGTCCTCGTCCTCGGCGTCGGCCTTCGCGACATCCTCGTCCTTAGCGTCATTCATCAATCTCGAGAGGTCATAATCGGGATGAAGGTCTCGGAGGCGTCCGAGATAGAAGTCATAGCCCGCCTGGAAGAGTTTGTCAATCTCTTCCTTGAGCGCCTTGGGCTCGCGGTACTCGGCGATGGCTTTGGCACACTCTTCTTCGACTAGCTTCGTGAACTGGGCCTTCGTCGTTGCGTGCGCTTCCTTCTTGGCTCGGAAGGACTCGTTAAGCTTGTCGACCGATTGTGTCAGTCGGGCAACATTCTCCTCGGTGTTCTTTGCCCGTTGTCGCTCCTCAGCAAGGAGCTTTTCAGCCTCCTCGGGCCTCTTCTTGGCTGCCTTGGCCTTCTTCTCGGCCTCGGCTACTTGTCTAGCAATGTTGGTTCGGGTCATCTTGACCTTGTGGAGTAGGGTCCCGACCAGTGCCAACTGGTCCTGCATTGCTTGGTAGAGGTCTTCAACGACCTCATTCGCCTTCAAGCTCGAGGCACGAGCCTTGGCTCTAGGTGGGATCGACTGACGATCCCATTCTGTGGCAGAGAGCTCCTTCGCCGGCTGCGCGAACGTGGCGATTGGGAGGAGCTCGCGATCGGCACGTCGAGGACGTCAGTGGATTGCGTCACGATTGGTTGTCTCTGCAGTCGCTCGGGAGTCCTGGTCGGCTGAATCTCCTACACCTGCTGGTGCTTAGGCATGGCGGCTGGAGGAGCGGTGTCGTCGTTGGCTGAGTCTCCAACACCTGCTGGCGCTTAGGCATGGCGGCTGGAGGAGCGGTGTCATCGTCGGCTTGCTCCTTCCTCGATCGCTTCGGGGGCCGTGTGGCACTTTTCTTGCCCCCGCGAGACTAGAACCTCTGTACGGCGACCTCGACAGCGAAGGATGCGTTCTTTCCTTGAGCAGTGTTCTGAGCTGCAGACGACTTGCCCTTGTCGACCATTGCTGCAAGAGAAGAAAGGACGAGTTAGTCCTTGGAAGGACTGGCGACAACAAAAGCAAGACGTCGGAAAGGGGTTCAGACCTTCGCCAGTGTCGTCAATGAGCTTGAAAAGCTCCTCGGATGGGTTGAATAGGTCAGGGGCCTCCACCGCCTACAATGATTCGAAGTCCGAGAGCTCGGCTTCGGTAAAGTGAGAAGGCTTTCAGAAGGCTTTGTTCTTGATGTTCACTGCCGACCAGGTGGTCAGGAAGGGCCAACCGAGGGGCAGCGAACGAAGAAGAAACTCCTCTTCCAGTTGTGGACAGAGGAGGGAGTTCGGTTGAGGATCTGCTGATAGGTCCAAGTTGCAAAATACATCCAGTCCCCGAAGGTTTTCACGGAGAAGCAAATGAAGAAAAGGCGAGTGGTCGGCTGGACTTCGGCGAGGGCACAAATTGTCAGGAAGCCGACAACCGACCTCTAGGAGTCGGGGGTTAGCTGCGAAGGAGCGGCTCCTAGCTTGAGGAGAAGATGAATGATGAAAGGGTGCAGAGGATACCGAAAGTTAGCTCGGACAACTTCGGTATTTACACAGAAGTCGAGCTCCATTAAATGATGGGCTCGGATGCCGTCAGGGATTGACAAGGTCGTCCCTTCAGGAAAATTGAGACCTAGGTGTATTCCTACCGACTTGAAGGTCTTGGCGTCGATTTCAGAAGGCACGTCGGCCATAGAATTGGCCTGATGGCGCGTCACCGAGGTGTGCGCAGAAGGTTTTCAGGGAACGAACGACTCGGGGGTAACCTTGGGGTCGCTAGGGACTGGTCCAAGACTTCTATGGCGACCTTCGACATGGAGGTGTCAGAGGGACCGGCGGGAGTGAACATCCCCTCGGATGGACAAGAAGGCGTCGCGACATGCGACGAGGAAAAAGAGTATTCGAAGGAAGAACTAGAGGAAGCTGAGCTCATGGCTTACCTTTGGAAGAAGCAAGCGAATGAGAAATGATGAGGGAGCTCGGTCAAGCAGCAAATAAGCAAGCACGTTGGAAGGTCGGCTGGTCGTCTGATTGAAGCTCGCACGCGAAAGCAAGGGTGGCTTTTCGACATCAGACCCTACTATTTATAGTGCCCGGGGTCCGAACAGATCCAACGATTGGGGTTCATCATCTTCAGCAAGGATTGCCCCACATGGCGAACCTGGATTGACTGCCGCGTGTTGCCTCAGCTTCTGATCGATGCGGCTGGCGAGGAGCGCCATGATGGTGCGCGGGAGTCGAGGTGGCGACGCGATCGTCGACGTCGCGCACAACGTCCAAGGCGACCTGGATGTACGACGCGGTACAGGTCGATGTTGACAACATGTTGATGCGACTCAGTACAAGTTGGTGTTGATAGCTTGGCGATGTGACGCGGTGCAGACCATGTGGGCTGGTAGAGCCAAGTGGCAAGTCACGTGTCGTCGACTGAGGAGTTTTGGGCAATAGGTTCACCTCAGCCCTACTGGAGCGGTCCGACGTGAACCTGGGGGGCCAATGATATGGGTGGTCCCCACAGGTTGGTCGGAGCCTCGACTCGGCCGACCTCCCAGAGCACTAGAGTCGACGTCTTGATGTGGCTTGAACCAGATTCTGTTGTCATCTAGGCCGACGAGTCAGGTTGGCTAGAATGATCTCTTCACACTCCTTGGGCCGACAACAACAGCTCGGCCAAGGACGAGGATTACTCGGCTCGGACTTGATTGATATAGAGCATGACGTGTCTGCGGGATTTTCGGAGCGTGGCTCGCATAACGGCCGATGCATTAACCGACGAAGTAATGGCTGAGGATTGTGTGTCCGGTAATTGCGGCCATTAAGACCAAGATCTAGACGATCTGGCATGGCGGTTACGACCACGATCTGGCGACAATCACGGAGATGCTCGCATAACGGCCGATGCATTAACCGACGATTCACAGGGTCGTCCAATTGTTCTGTGGGTGATCAATCCCTATAAAAGAGGCAGACAGTCTTCAGATGCAGGTACGCTGTTTGATTTCTTGGGCTAGACCATTTTGTTCGGCTAGCTACTGACTTGAGCGTTGGAGTGTCTTCCCGCCGAGACCCCTCGGTGAGCTTTGCAGGTTCTCGGGCATCGTCGTCGAGAGCTTGGAGGACGCATCTTACCTCGGCTAAGCGGACCTCGGCTCGGTCACCTTGGCTTAGTCGTCTCGGCTCGGACGTCTTGCATTGGTCGCCTCGGTGATCACCTCGGCTTGAGTCGACCTCGGTGTTACATGCTGTAATAGGAATCATCTCTGGTTTCCCTAGCTGTTCAGTTATCCAATTTCTTCACCTTGTTGACACTTCCATCTTGATGCCATGTGTCTGAAGGTGATTTAAGCCAGCCAACAGCATAATCTTTCGGTAATGCTCCTAATTTAGCTTACTTAGCATTTTATTCTCCCTTTTCTCTTGCATAAATTTGAATGATATTATTATATTTCTTATACTATATTTTTGTAAATTAACTATAGTGTTTATTTAGTGTTTGTCCTTTAGATCACAACACATTACTCCTGCAGCTGACACCTTATGTATGAGACTTTCTTTTTCCTCAATTATTTGCCAACAGACTCGATACATTGCCATCAATGCTTATCCACATTTCGATGCTCTGCTTGAAATCGTTTATCAAATTCCATCTTCCCAACCTGTTTTTTTGGCCCAATGTTTTCGAACTACTCTCACCTTCAGAAGTGGAGATTGGATGTTTCAGACAGGGTCTGAAATGGTGATGGGGGTGAGCTCTGGTCCTTGTGTGTCTGCTGCTGTCTCTGGAGTCTAGGCATCAGCCAGTGTATTGTCGATGTCTTAAAACAAAATAGAGACAGAAAATGACATATTACATTTGTCTTTCAACATCATCTGCCACAGAAAAGGCTAAATCAGAGTCCAGCAAGAGTCCTGAAATCCTCTTGTTGGACCTGAATACAAAGTATGTTCAATAGTGAGCAAGACAGCCAATCAGACTGGGACCTAATCTGTTAGCTGATCTACTTGGATATTCAAGAGCAGGTTGATATTGGATTCTTATTTTGTGGCTTTTGATTTCTCTTTCAAATATGTTTAACATTTTTCTGGAAATGTCAATGCTAGTCTCTCTGTTCTTGCTCTTACAGGAATTCATGTTCCTGGTTCATTGTTAATCTATCCCTCTCAACACAATTTTATAACACCATTCTGGGTGTCAGCACAAGGTCACCTGGATTCTTTGTCCTAAAATAATTGTATATTCTGCTCCTCTACTGGTCACCTGGTTTCAGCACAAGCTGTTATTTCTTGATGATTTCATCCTGTTTTGTCCATTACACTTTGGAATTTGAATTGTGATATGTTAATGGAACAGCTAGACTTGCATCCACTAGGCACTTCACTTGAATAATCACTCTTTAAAGCAAGTGTTCCTCGATTTGTCCAGTTTGAAGAGGTGGAGATAGTAGTCTCAATAAGTCAATAGGCTTTCAAGAAACCTCAATGTGCAAAAAAAATCCTTCCACACAAGGTGGTGTAGATCCTGTTGTCTACCAAAGCAACTCAGAATTAAAGGCCATTGACTATGCAGTCTACGAAAAAACATCGCCCATTCCCTTGCTGTGTCAATCATGAAGACACCTCCTTTCTCCAACTTTTTCTGTAAAAAAATTGATCAATCTCTCTTTCTCTATAATAGACAGATTATCGCATACAAAATCAACCACTCGACTCTCTTTCTCGTAAGCCTGGCAATTATTTTTTTTCTTCTGGAATTTTAATTTCCATTCCATGAAAGAGGAACGTGTCTACCCTTTATGGATTATAGACATTATCCTAGAACACATTGATTAACTCATGGCCTATAATATCCTGCCTGCATTGCACTTGAGTAATCTGTGGTAAGACAAGAAATAAGCTTTTAAATACTTTTGATACGATTGATCGTTTAATCTAATTAACAAGTACAGTCAGCTTGTTTTCTTGGATTGAATGGGTACATACTTCTGCTGCTACTTGAGCCACTACTGTAAGACATTGTGCACTTGTAATTGATTGACGAGATGAAAATCACATCAGACACTTTATCCAGACCTGTCCTAAAGGTACCATCTATGGTTGAGTTGGATGAAGTTTATAGATAAAGATGAACATATTCCTGTCCTTGAAATGCAGACTGTAAAACTTAAAGATCTTGTAGTGTAATTTATTCGAGGGTTTTCTTCTTTCTTTGAAGATTTTACTCATCTGTTAAGTCTCCTGATACTGTTTACTTATCATGCAGGATATCTCCTTTTTCTTGCTCTGGTGATCGATCGAATGCACCATTACATCAGGGAGCTCCGTGTTCTTAGGAAAGGCATGGAAGCTGTAACAAAACAAAACAGGATGGCGGAGGAGGGTAAAGATAGAGCTTCGAAGGAGTTAAAGGCACGCGAGCAAGAAATTATTCAGTTGAATGCCAAGATTGCAAAACTGGAATTGGAATCTGAAGCTAGGGTGAAGGAGGTGAAAATGCACAAGCCAATGCATTAGCTCTTAGTAAACAAACAGAAGGGTTCCTTCTTGAGTATGACCGATTACTGGAGGAGAACCAGAATCTTAGAGCCCAACTGAAGTCAATTGATTGCCAGCTTTCACGTTCCGACAGCAAGAAAAACACATAAGAGTACCATAATACACATGCAAGTGTTCATTTCATTCAACCATCATTCTTGTTCTGTTTCGTTAGATGTAGATACATCAGTTTGGACGAATAGTTCAGACAGATTTTTTTTTTTTAACTTTTTGTTTTCAGCAAGTCGGTTGAATCTTTGGACTCGGCCGACCTCAATGAGGGCATAGGCCGACATCCCTTCGTAGCTCAGGAGGAATGTTGGCGCCGTCTGATCCGACGACTCAGGTCGGTAAGATCTACCTCCTTTCACGCCTCGGGCTGACGGCTGGGGATGGTTTTCTCGGCTTAGTCATAGCTGACTTGGAGCCT
This sequence comes from Colocasia esculenta, assembly GCA_014218235.1. NCBI lineage: Eukaryota > Viridiplantae > Streptophyta > Magnoliopsida > Alismatales > Araceae > Colocasia > Colocasia esculenta. The sequence continues at coordinate 28,356,357 of CM024761.1, read as the reverse complement.
AGCATTTTCGTGGGATTCTTGGAGTGCAGCTCGCATAATTACTGATGCAGCTGTTCCAAGGATCGTGTGCCCGGTAATTGTGGCCATTAAGACCACGATCTTGATGATCTGATATGCCGGTTACAACCATGATCTGGCGACAATTATGGAGATCTCTGGCGAGATTCGTAAGGTCGTCTAGTTGTTACACAGGTATTCTACTACTATAAAAGAGGCAGACACTCCATAGGTGCATATACGCTATTCTACTCGATAGACTAGGTCATTCTTCTCGATTAGCGACTGACAAGATCGTCGAACTGTCTCTTTACCGAGAACTTTCGGTGGGCCTTGCAAGTTAGCTCGGGAGCTCGGAACACGCGTCACACGTCGGCTCGGCGCGCCTCGGAGGGCTTCCTTCGGCTTGGTCATCTCAGCTGATTCCTCGGCCTATTTCACCTCGGCTGTTGTCTCGGACCGGGTCGACCCATGTGTAATCACGGGGTTGCGCACCCCTCGAGACACACAACATGTTTTAAATGACTTAAGAGCATGGATTAGGAAGTGTGATCGCCACCTAAGAAGTTGTCTTCGAATAGGAATGAAATTAGGCTAACGTGCTAGGAAAGGGGGGTGGGAACTAGGCACTTACTGATGTTTTAATGTCCCGACGTGGAATATCGGAGCGGAATTACAATTATTAAATAGTACAGAGCGAGAAAATAAATACAAACTATTGCACAAATGGAATAATATGAACCGAACTCTAATTTTATTAATAATCCTCCAACTTCCAATTACAACTACTAATAATTCATTCAACATCAGGAACTAACTAATACATCAACGTATCAGAGCCAAAATTAGGGCCCATAGTACTTTATTGAAAATTCAAACTTATACATCATAACTATCTGACTCATTCTATACTAACTATCTACTAAAGCAAGGGTTGCTGAAAAGGGTCACTCCTGAGCTTCATCCTCAGTCCCGTCCTCGTGAGTGTGGTCATCGTCAAATTCGCCTGAAACACATTAAATAAAAACACAAGATGAGCGAATAACGCCCAATAGGATTTAATATCTCATGAACACAAGCATGCTTAAATAATTAATGTCTTAATGGCAGGTTAACTAGATAGAAGAGTCATGTAGATCAAGCAACAATAACGAGAGAACAATAGCATCTGGTACAGGGAAAATAACACAACGAGAACGATAATAGAATGGCCATGTAATGATATAGCATGTAAATTGCACAACAGTGCACTAGTAAAGATAACGATTGCACTGGTATAGATAGCACTTTGATTGTCATAGATTAATCTTGATAGTATGATGGCGCTAGATGCATGCCGTAACACATCTGTGATCATTTTAACTCCCATGGGCACTAGCACTTTTCGGGCGCTCCTCCCAGGACTGATCGGGCCCCATTGCACTGGCATTAGTCATTTCTTTATCTTAGACAATCACAAGAATGGCCAATAGAGTACCAAGAAATAGATGAGAGTAGTAGACGAGATAGACGAGAGTGTAGAGAGAGAATGTGAACAAATGAGAGGATATGGATAGTAGATGAGATATGGACAATATCGTAAAACGCGATAAACAACGATAGTCACAGTTGCTCGGCACAAGGTCGTGTATCGGCAGTCTGGTAGAAATCATCACCGCCCACTAGCCGTGCTGTGTACACAGACTAGATGGTCTGATGTGATCACAAGATAAGGAGAGAACACACTAAAGCCATGGATCGTACTGATCCCTAAGGTGTAACGGGCTTTAGGGTACAACCAGCTCGTCGGCTAAAGACGTGCGCCAAAGCCAAGAAGACTTACGGAGGCCTTGACAAGGAGTCCCTGACCTAGTCGAGAGTATTCCTGATGGAGAGGTGGTCCACGTCAAGAGAAAAGTGTGTAGGAAACTGGTCCGTCGTGCCTTGAGTGCTCGAAGTCGAGGGAAAACGATAACAGTATTCAAAACGCGCGTATAAAACGAAGATAATTGTATTTAATAAAATAGGATAATTTAGTCATTTATTTCGCTAATTTACCAGATATATTATTGCATAAATTATTAGGGTCAAATGGTAAATAACAATGTTATGTGTGTGTAAGTGTAAAGAAATTATGAGATTATGATAAATCGTGCAAATGTCTTTTAAATAATTAAATTTATATCATTATTACCATTTATTAATTTACCAAGTCGAATTATCTACAACATGGTTTAGTCATGGCTAAATAAGGGTCATATAGCCCAAACAGCAAGGGCATGTGCATAAATTAAAGTTCTGGCCGCAATCTTTAAATCGTGGCGGGGGAGCCCGTCGCGATTCAGATCGCGACGGAGCGGCTGGGCGCGTCATGTGAACCGGCTGGTTTAGCCTAGTCTGGGGGTGGATAATGCGACGGCTTAGGTCGCTGCGTTCTTAACTCGACGTGCCTACAGGGCGCGACCCGGCTGATATCGCGGCGGGTCGCGCCGTCGCGATATCAGAAGGGTCCGGCCCTTTTTTCCTTTTTCCCAGGGCGGTTCCTGTTTGATACAGGGTACTTGTAAATTCCATATAAAATCACACGATCATCCAAAAATCACGAAATCAGTTTTAAACGAAAGTAGACAATAGATCTATCAACATGCACGATTAATTTGAAAATAGACAAGGTTTAGGCATGCTTTGATCAAATGACATTTCAGTGACCTAAACATGCGCAGACAGGGTTTAACAAATTAATTAGAGATGGATACATGATAAAATTAGGCAAACCAGGGGCGTTTGAAAGCTAACATAACGTAGTATTTATAAGAATTTTCTCATGGCATAGGATCATGTATGCCCGAGGTTTGAAAACAAACATGAAGGGTCGGGTACATAGAACTGACAGAGATTCAAAGAATTAATTCTCCCTTATGGGAGATCAAAATAGAGCGAAACCAGAGGGCTTTTGCTCGGGAACATGAAGTCTTCCTAGGGTAATTTTTACACCGATTTGGCTTGAGAGATTGCCTACCTTTTTCGCGGAGTAAGAAAATCCTTAGTTTGAAGATGAAAAGTGATGAATAACACCAAACTCCAACCCTTCTCCTCCAAGATCCTCGTCCTCCAGCCTTTTCCTTCGTCTCCCAAAACTCCAGAAGCGAACTAGGGTTACTAGGGTCGAAGTTTGAGGTGTTTTGTATGGCTTAAGAGTCTCTTCTTACTAAAACTACTTTCTTTCCTAATAAATCTGAGTTTTACTTATTTATCTCCCTAATTCCCTTAATTATCCACCTAATAGGATTGGGAAAGAGCCAATTTCGTGGCCAAGGGTTTAGGTTGGGGTAAGGACTCTTATTTTGGATATTTATTAGTTATTTAGTATTTATCTTAACCCTTTACTATTTATTAATTAATTACATAGAATTTAAATTAATTATTCCTCATCCCATGATGAGCTCCTCTTTATTAGGCCCATTATTTTGTAATTGAGCCATTTACACAACCCATTAAGGTTTGAACTTATTGGGCTTGATTAAATGCCCTTTTATTTCACTTATTCTTCATTTATTCTAATTAAATCTATTTACCTCATTTATTTAAAAATAAAATTTTATTATTATTATTTAGATTTTTAAAAATCAAGGGTACTACATCTTCCCTCTCTTAAAAAGAATTTGGTCTCCAAATTCATATGATCGCGAGAGGAAGAGTGACTCACTGAATAACTCCGGATAGTTCCGTCGCATGGTGGCTTCGGGTTCCCACGTGGCTTCTTCGACTTTGTGATTTCTCCACAGTATCTTGACCACGGGTATGGATCGATTCCGAAGCTGTTGCATCTTCTTGTCCAAGATCTTCACTGGCCTTTCTTCATAGGTCATGTCCTTGTTCAGAATGATATCATCATAGCTGATTACGTGTGACGGATCATAAACGTACTTTCTCAGCATTGACACATGGAAAACATTATGGACTGTAGAGAACTGGGGAGGTAGAGCCAGCTGATACGCTACCTCGTCAACTCTCTCCAACACTTCAAATGGACCTATGAATCTTGGTCTTAACTTGCCTTTCATCCCAAACCTTTGAAATCCTCTGGTCGGGGATACTTTCAGCATTACATGATCTCCAGTTTGAAATTCTAAATCTCTTCTTCTCTTATCAGCATAGCTCTTCTGCCTAGACTGAGCTATCTTAATCCTATCTCAAATAATCTGTATATCTCTGCTAGTGCTCTGCACCATATATGGTCCCAACCATTATTGTTCTCCTACCTCATTCCAACACACAGGTGATCTACAACTTTTTCCGTATAGTGCTTCAAATGGTGCCATCTTAATGCTCGCCTGATAGCTATTGTTGTAGGCAAATTCAATTAGGGACATCTGTTCATTCCAATAACCTTCAAAATCTATAGTGCAGGCACGAAGCATGTTTTCCACAATCTGATTTGTCCTTTCTATCTGTCCATCCGTCTGTGGGTGGAAAGCAGTGCTGAAATTGAGTTTAGTACCCAACGCTGTCTGAAGTCCCTTCCAGAATCTAGAAGTGAATCTGGGATCACGGTATGAGACAATGGATACTGGGACTCCATGCAATCTTACTATCTCCTTTACATACAATGCTGCTAACACATCCACACTCCAAGTGCTCTTAATGGCAAGAAAGTGTGCGGACTTGGTTAAACGGTCCACAATAACCCAGATAGCATCAAGTCCACCATGAGTTCGGGGTAAACCCATGATGATATCCATGCCAATACTCTCCCACTTCCATTCAGGTATGTCCAGGGGTCTAAGTACACCCGCAGGACGATGGTGTTCGGCTTTCACCTGTTGGCATGTGAGGCAGTGTGCGGCATGCTCAGCCACCTCACGCTTCATGTTTGGCCACCAAAATGACCTTTTCATGTTCTGGTACATCTTGGTTGCGCCTGGGTGAATTGTGTACTTGGTCTTGTGGGCTTCATCCATCAACTTTCTCTTCAATTCTTCATTGTCAGGCACACAAGTCCTGGCGTGGAATAATATTCTCCCATCTTCAACGATGGAGAAATCAGGTTTATCAACTATGGTCTCTCTGACCCGAACTAGGAACAGATCATTTGCATGTTCCTTTCTGATCTCGACAAAAATGTCGGGTTGAGCTCTAAGATTAACTACCAACATCTTATCACTTCTTTCCTCAATATTCAGATTCAAACTGGCGAATTGCTCAAGTAATTGCATCTCGCCCATGACTAGACAGGATCAAAAAGCTACTGGCTTCCTATTGAGTGCATCAGCTACTGCATTACTTTTGCCTGAGTGATATTGAATATTGAAATCAAAGTCCTTCAAGTACTCCAGCCATCTTCTTTGTCTCATATTGAGCTCCTTCTGAGAAAATAGGTACTTCAAGCTCTTGTGGTCGGAGTAGACAATAAATTGCTCCCCATATAGGTAATGCCTCTAGATCTTGAGTGCAAATACCACAACAGCTAATTCTAAGTCATAGACAGGGTAATTAACTTCATGTGGCTTCAACTGCCTTGATGAATACGCTATCACCTTCTCATTCTGCATGAGCACGCAGCCTAGACCGATTCCAGAAGCATCAGTGTAGACTGAGAATCCTGCCCCCTCGACTGGTAACGCTAGGACAGGTGCAGAATGTAAACAATTGCTTAAGTGTCTGGAAGCTCTTCTCACACTCCTTGCTCCAGACGTAGGGGTTCTCTTTCCGCTTGAGACGCGTAAGAGGTACAGCTATCTTGGAGAAGTCTTTTATGAACCGTCTGTAATATGCAGCCAGTCCAAGAAAGCTCCTGATCTCTGTGACATTAGTCGGCCTTTCTCAGTTGAGCACGACTTCTATCTTGGAAGGATCAACAACGATACCATCCTTGAAAATAACATGGCCTAGGAATGACACCTCCTCAAGCCAGAATTCACACTTGCTCAATTTGGCGTAGAGTCGGTTGTCTCGCAAGATCTGCAGAGCGATCCTCAGATGCTCCTCTTACTCTTCTTTGGTCTTGGAGTATATGAGAATATCATCAATAAAAACCACGACAAACTTGTCGAGGTAGGGCCGATAAATGCTGTTCATTAGTTGCATGAAAGCTGCAGAAGCATTGGTTAGTCCAAAAGGCATGGCTACAAATTCGTAATGACCGTACCTACTCCTGAAAGCCGTTTGTAAATGTCTGCATCTTTAATCCTCATCTGATGATATCCCGATCTAAGGTCAATCTTAGAGAAATATTTGGCTCCTAATATCTGATCAAATAATTCATCGACACGAGGCAGAGGGTACTTGTTCTTGATAGTGAGATTATTCAGCTGCCTGTAGTCGATGCATAACCTCATAGATCCGTCCTTCTTCTTGACGAACAACACTGGTGCTCCCTAAGGAGAAGTACTTGGCCTGATAAATCCTTTTTCTAGAAGTTCCATCAGTTGCTCTTTCAACTCTTTCAATTCAGCAGGGGACATCCTATAAGGTTGGCGTGATACCGGTGCAGCTCCTGGTACGAGATCAATTGAGAAATTCACATCTCTCTCAGGTGGAATGCCTGGCAGCTCATCGGGAAACACATCGGGATATTCTTGTACTATATGAATGTCTGATAACTTGGTTGCTTTCTTCTTAACTACAATTGCGGTAAGAAATGCCACACAACCCTTTCTTTTCATGTTTTGTGCCTTTATGGCAGAGACGAGAGACAAGTGCCTCTTGTGTCTACGTCCCGTAAATGTTAACTTAGGGAATTCACTAAAGGAAATTTTCCCTCTTCTACAATCCATGATAGCCCAATACGTGGATATCCAATCGGCTCCCAGAATGACATCGTTGCCCTCCATGGGCATACATATCAAATCAGCTCTAAGATTGAGATCATCAATCTTAACATCAGCTGAAGGAAAATATTTATTCAATTGAGCCTTTTCTCCCAGTGGTGTAGTAACAGGCAATTCAAATCCCATAGATGCAGGTTGTTCAGTTAATGTATCAGAAAATGTTTGTGATATAAATGAATGTGTTGCACTAGTGTCAAATAAAACAAATGCTGATTGGGAAAAGACAGATAGTGTACCTTCCACCACTCCACCTTCCTCGGTGGTCTCAACTTCATGCAGTGCCTGAAGTCTGCCTGGCTTCTTCGGTCCCATCGGACGCTTCTCATTTTCTTTCAGTAATGGGCATTCGGGAATCCGATGCTCTCTTCTCCCACAATGAAGGCATGCACCTGCCTTCCTCCAGCACTCTTCTATCGTGTGACCTAGCTTGTCACAATGCTTGCATCGGGGTTTGTTGTTCGGAGTGGTAGGAGTGGGGACTTTGGGCTTTCGCTCCTGGCTTAGCTCGTCAGTGATGCTTAACAGCCTTTTCTTGCCGTTAAAGGGCTTGCTCGGTGCTCCGGATGTCTGCTCCTTCTTTACCATTCTGCCCTTGATGCGATCAGTGAGATCGGTCGCATCTTCTAGTAACTGTGCCCTTCTGACCATCTCTGGATAAGTTTGAATGTCCATAGGTGCCAGCTGTGTAATGTAAGCGGGCCTGAGTCCATTAAGAAAGCACTTTGCCTTCATTTATTCAGTGCCTACCAAGTGATTGGCATAGCGCGCCAACCGAGAGAACTGAGCTTCATACTTAGCAACAGTGAGATTCCTCTGCTTGAGGGCTACAAATTCAGAGGCTTTCCTTTCTTGGACTCGTTCTAAAAAATATTTAGAGTTGAAATGCTCCTTGAACTCATTCCAGGTAAATTGTGCATCTGCCTTGGTGGCCTCGATCGATTCCCACCACGCACGGACGTCCCTTTCTAACTGGAATGTTCCTAATAATACCTTGTCACCATCTGCGCACTGCATAACGCAGAAAATATGTTCAATTTCTTTTAGCCAATTCTCTGCCTCGTCAAGGTCAGTGATCCCACTGAATCGAGGCGGGTTTAGATTGCGGAAGTTCCGGTGCAAGTCTCCAGCACCACGGTTGTTGTTATTGTTGGCTCCAGCAGCCTAAAGCAAAGCCTGAGTAAGTTGCTGAATGGTATGTTGCATGTCACAGAGTTGTGCACGCTCTGCTGCCATTGTTGATGTTTAAGTTCCTTCAAAAGAGAATGTTTAATGTAAGTTACTGAGTTTGCACTAAGTGGTGTGTGTGTGAGTTCATTTTATCTTATTACCCAAGGTTCTACCCATCTCACATAGGTATGGAACTTAGACTCTAAGTTGAGGCAGGTCAAACCTAGATCATCCTATACTTAAGAATAACCTAGGCTCTGATACCACAAAACTGTAACGCCCCGATGCAGAATTATAGTTATTAAATAGTACAGAGCGAGAAAATAAATACAAACCATTGCACAAATGGAATAATATGAACCGAACTCCAATTTTATTAATAATCCTCCAACTTCCAATTACAACCGTTAATAATTCATTCAACATCAGGAACTAACTAATACATCAACGTATCAGAGCCAAAACTAGGGCCCATAGTACTTTATTGAAAATCCAAACTTATACATCATAACTATCGGACTCATTCTAGACTAACTATATACTAAAGCAAGGGTTGCTGAAAGGGGTCACGCTTGAGCTTCATCCTCAGTCCCATCCTCGTGAGTACAGTCATCGTCAAACTCGCCTGAAACACATTAAATAAAAATGCAGGATGAGCGAATAACGCCCAATAGGACTTAATATCTCATGAACACAAGCATGTTTTAAATAATTAATGTCTTAATGGCAGGTTAACTAGATAGAAGAGTCATGTAGATCAAGCAACAATAACGAGAGAACAATAGCATCTGGTACATGGAAAATAACACAACGAGAACGATAATAGAATGGCCATGTAACGATATAGCATGTAAATTGCACAACGGTGCACTAGTAAAGATAACGATTGCACTGATATAGATAGCACTTTGTGTAGCATATCGACTGTTCGGATCGTCTTATATTCGTTGTGGTGGCCAATGTGTGGCCCACATTGTGAGTAGCAGGTGCTTTCATAGGTTTCAGGGGCGTTGTGGGCCGGCTGGTTGGCCCAAAATGCAGGTTTGTTCTCTGTCTCTGAACGCGACCGAGTGGCTCTTCGCGTTCTCATCGCGACACTCGGGGACGTCGCGTTCAGGTTGCCACTGTTTTGGATCGTCGTCTTCATGCGCGCCGTGTGTCGCACGTTGGACGGACGTGCTGACGTCAACAGGCGGATTCGCGACGTCACGATACGTTGCGTTCCCAACCGAGTTGCATTTTTAAGAAACCCTAGCAGAACAGAGCTTTTACAAGCTCTGCTCGGCCAGGGGAGGTTTTGCTCATGGATTTTTGGGTGATTCGAGCTCGTGGGACTTGGTTGGGTGTGTTCTCGCCGCGAGGATCGCGTGCGGAGCGGGAGAAACGCCGGCGCCAGTTTAGGTGTTCTTCATCAAAGTAGGGAGATTCTGCCCTTTTTCTTCGTGGAATCGATGTGTGTGTGTCGTGTGATGCATTTACTGCTTTAAGAACCGTAGATGGCATGCTAGGACATCACAAAGAGCATGAAAAATAGATTAGAAACCATGTATGGTAGGGTTTTTAGGGTTTTCTGGTGAAGGGGACCCGGATAGGGTTTTTCGCCTGCGAAGGCGATGGTCTCCCCTGTTGCGATCTGATTGCGACAGGACGATACGTCGCATTAGCTCTCTTGATGGCGACTGATCGGGGCGTCGCTATCTGAACGTGACCTGAGCCTCTGTCGCGATCGCAGCCGAGCGTTGTTATTTGCGTACAATTGTTAATGCGTTACTGTTTAATCGATGCATGGTATGGTTAACCGATGTGTGTGGAAATGGTTAGTGGTGTTTTGGCACCTGTTGTGCTTATTGGGAGTGCGGTTCACGTGATGAGTTGCAGGCTCACGTGGTAATGAGCGTAACTGGTTTTAGTGACCCGTATGTGTTCACGTGGTTTATGTAACGTGCACGAGTTTCTGTGTATGTGGCAGGTAGTGTTACACCTTCCGTGGTTACCTCTTTAGTTGGGAGCCCCAGGTTCCGAGGTGAGCCAGCCACGTGGGTGTGCTCGGGGTTTGTCTGGTACAGTGGTACTGTCAGGGTCTTGTCGTCTTCCTAGACACCCTCACTCTCGGGGAGAGTTGCCGTCTGGTTGAGGGAAAGATGGCAGTGGGACAGTGACTTGTGAGAGTTTGTGTTTAGTCACTTGTAGCGCGCTTGTAGTTGGGGGGACGGACACCAGTAGACGTACTAGACCCCAGCTAGTCCTCTTTCCAGTGCCTCACTTTAGGGAGCTTAGGCTGGAGTCCTTAAAGGTGACAGGCATGGGCCTGCGGGGTGTGACCTGCAGGTGTGGTGGTTTGGTTGGTCTCCACAGTTCTTGTTTGGTTTAGTGGAGCGGCAGCTGGACCTTTCGTCCGTGGTTGTAAGGCTGAGAGGTAGACTGTGTGTTTGTCCGGGTTGGTTGTTGGTGTCGCGAGCCAGGCTACGCGACCCGAGTTTGGCGTTTACCTACTTTAGCTCGTACACCTGTTTGGGTTTTCCGTTTATTTATTTATTAACATTACTTTCGAGGTCAGCAAGCGGTAAGTAAGTTACATCTTTAATATCTTGCATAAATAATTCTATAAATTATTATAGCGTAGCTTCCTGCTTAGTTACTTGAGTTGTGGTTTGCTCGGTTTCTTTGGGGGAGTTTCCCTACTGAGCCAGTGCCTAGCGAGGCTCACCCCCCTACTCCTTTCAGGTGAGGGAGAGCAGGAGGCATCCCAACCATCTTCTAGTTCCGGGCCGCACCGTAGCGGAGCAGGGTCTGCGCCACCTCCAGCAGTGTAATTTTCTCTCTTTGTACACCTCGGGGTATGCCCCAGGTTCTGTTGTATAGGTTTACAGTTTTAGTTGAGAATCTGGCTATGTAAATCCCATGTAAATATTTGTGGAATGGAAAGTTTTCTTCTGTTCTGTGATTTCCTTTATATTTCTACGGACTTGTGTGAATGTTATCCCTTGTGAAGCTTCGGCTCATTCGCGGGCGGCGGAGTCGTGTCAGGCTCGTTATCAGGTTAACGGGTTTGAACGATGTGGTCCATCACACTTTGATTGTCATAGATTAATCTTGATAGTATGATGGCGCTGGATGTATGCTGTAACACATCCTTGATCATTTAACTCCCATGGGCACTAGCACTTTTCGGGCGCTCCTCCCAGGACCTGATCGGGCCCCATTGCACTGGCATTAGTCATTTCTTTATCTTAGACAATCACAAGAATGGCCAATAGAGTACCAAGAAATAGATGAGAGTAGTAGACGAGATAGATGAGAGTGTAGAGAGAGAATGTGAATAGATGAGAGGATATGGATAGTAGATGAGATAGGGACAATATCGTAAAATGTGATAAACAACGATAGTCACAATTGCTCAGCACAAGGTCGTGTACTGGCAGTCTGGTAGAAATCATCACCGCCCACTAGCTGTGCTGTACACAGACTAGATGGTTCGGCGTGATCACAAGATAAGGAGAGAACACACTAAGGCCATGGATCGTATTGATCCCTAAGGTGTAACGGGTTTTAGGGTACAACCAGCTCGTCGGCTAAGGGCGTGCGCCAAAGCCAAGAAGACTTACGGAGGCCTTAACAAGGAGTCCCTGGCCCAGTCGAGAGTTTTCCTGATGGAGAGGTGGTCCACGTCAAGAGAAAAGTGTGTAGGAAACTGGTCCGTCGTGCCTCGAGTGCTCGAAGCCGGGGGAAAACGATAACGGTATTCAAAACATGCGTATAAAACGAAGACAATTGTATTTAATAAAATAGGGTAATTTAGTCATTTATTTCACTAATTTACCAGATACATTATTGCATAAATTATTAGGGTCAAATGACAAATAACAATGTTATGTGTGTGTAAGTGTAAAGAAATCATGAGATTATGATAAATCGTGCAAATATCTTTTAAATAATTAAATTTATATCATTATTGCCATTTATTATTTTACCAAGTCGAATTATCTATAACATGATTTAATCATGGCTAAATAAGGGTCATATAGCCCAAACAGCAAGGGCATGTGCATAAATTAAAGTTCTGGCCGCAATCTTTAAATCGCGGCGGGGGAGCCCGTCGCGATTCAGATCGCGACGGGGCAGCCGGGCGCGTCATGTGAACCGACGGTCTGGCCTGGTCTAGGGGTGGATAACGCAACGACTTAGGCCCCGCATTCTTAACGCGACGTGCCTACAGGGTGCGACCCGGCTGATATCGCGGCGGGTCGCGCCGTCGCGATATCAGAAGGGTCTGGCCCTTTTTCCCTTTTTCTCAGGGCAGTTCCTGTTTGATACAGGGTACTTGTAAATTCCATATAAAATCATACGATCATCCAAAAATCACAAAACTAATTTTAAACGAAAGTAGACACATAGATCTATCAACATGCATAATTAATTTTAAAATAGACAAGATTTAGGCATGTTTTAATCAAGTGACATTTCAGTGACCTAAACATGCATAGATAGGGTTTAACGAATTAATTAGAGATGGATACATGATAAAAATTAGTTAAACTAGGGGCGTTTGAAAGCTAACATAACGTAGTATTTATGAGAATTTTCTCATGGCATGGGATCATGTATGCTCGAGGTTTGAAAATAAACATGAAGGGTCGGGTACATGGAACTGACAGGGATTCAAAGAATTAGATCCCCCTTATGGGAGATCAAAATAGAGCAAAACCAGAGGGCTTTTGCTCGGGAACATGAAGTCTTCCTAGGATAATTTTTACACGGATTTGGCTTGAGAGATTGCCTACCTTTTTCGCGGAGTATGAAAATCCTTAGTTTGAAGATGAAAAGTGATGAAGAACACAAACTCCAACCCTTCTCCTCCAAGATCCTCGTCCTCCAGCCTTTTCCTTCGTCTCCCAAAACTCCAGAAGCGAACTAGGGTTACTAGGGTCGAAGTTTGAGGTGTTTTGTATCGCTTAAGAGTCTCTTCTTGCTAAAACTCCTTTCTTTCCTAATAAATCCGAGTTTTCCTTATTTATCTCCCTAATTCCCTTAATTATCCACCTAATAGGATTGGGAAGAGAGCCAATTTCGTTGCCAAGGGTTAGGTTGGGATAAGGACTCTTATTTTGGATATTTATGGGTTATTTAGTATTTATCTTAACCCTTTACTATTAATTAATTAATTATATATGAATTTAAATTAATTATTCCTCATCCCATGATGGGCTCCTTTTTATTAGGCCCATTATTTTGTAATTGAGCCATTTACACAACCCATTAGGGTTTTAACTTATTGGGCTTGATTAAATGCCCTTTTATTTCACTTATTCTTCATTTATTCTAATTAAATATATTTACCTCATTTATTTAAAAAATAAATTTTTATTATTTTTATTTAGATTTTTAAAAATCAAGGGTACTACAGATGTCGCGACGGGGAGTCGCTGTCGCGTCGCCCTACCAGGGTGCGACTTTGATGTCGCGACGCGAGTGCCCGACGCGCTCTACAGTGCCGGAGGATGTTGGTGGACCTTCTTCCTGCCCTACAGCCGGCTAGAGGACATGAGCCCCTCGTCGAAACCTGCTTATGTGCCTGCCAAAACGAAGAAAACAACAAAATAAACCCTGTTAGACCATATTTAAGAGTAACATCTATCCAAAAATGAAAAGAAAGGGGAGAGCATGGAGGGAACGAACCTGGGGGTGGCTTTTAAACCCCTTGGGTGGTGTAAAAACGTAGGAAAGAAAGGAAATACGTTCCTATCTAAAAGAAATAATAAAATGCATGCATGAAGAATAAGAGGAAAAAGGGAAGGAGCCCTAATGGGGAGACTCCCTGACCGTGGTGCAGTGTCCTTGGTTGGTGCAGAAGCCCTAGAGGTCGCCTCCTCAGCCACCAAGCTCCATATGTAAAGAAGATGCCATGTCTTGGTGGAGAGGAGAGTGAGGAGAAATGGGAGGGAAAGGATGAGCCATGAGTTAAGGGTCAGTCTTGGAGGAAAATTGGCAGCACTTCGTGGTAAAATCGAGGCTCTCCTTCCTCTGAAGAAGAAGGGTCCCTTATATAGAAAAGAGAGAGATTATCCTCGTCATTAAGTGATAATCACCCAAAATAAAGTGATAAAGCCAAGTAAATCCGTAGGGAAGAGTCCTAGGAAGGTCCCAAGGTGCCATGGACCCTCAAAACGCGCATGGGGGTTGCTTGGAGATAAAGATAAGGCCATTGGAGGATAAATGGGAGGTGGTTGCGGAGGTTAGCGCATGCAGATCATGTCGCGACGGGTCGTAGGGGCACGACAAGGCTTGTCACGACGACCAGGATGGGCGTGACCTTAAGGGCACATGCATGGATATGCATGGGTTGTCGTGACGGCCAAGGGGGCCGCGACATGGATAACGCGACGCAACGATCCGTCGCATTAATGAAAATTGATTATTCTTGGATTATTGATCAATTATTTGGAAGAATAATTAATAATGAGGTATGAGGACTCTTTAAAAAGATAATTAGACGGGATAATGTGAAAATTGGGCTTTTAATGGGCTCACAACATGGCTAAGGGATGGGCTCAAAGTGAGTGACCAACTTGGGGCTCTTTAAGAGAACAAGAAATATAGTTCAACTTATGGCCAGAATCGGGTGTCTACAGATTGCCCCTCCTTGACTTCCACTTTGCAAGGGAGCGTAGCGAAAGTGTAGCGGAGGTGTCATGAAATGCCGATGAAGCGAAAATGACGTGGAGTGGACTGAAAAGATGGGAGCCAAGGTAAAGAGACACCCGATCTAACCAAATAAGCAATTGGAATCTTCTTGAAGGCCCTGAGTTAGCTGCTCGAGCAGAATGCAAGGAAAACACAAGCCTAGACGAGAAGGAGAAAGAAAAGGACGATCAACCCCTCGATTGAGAGGTACCCTAGCCGATTGGCCTGCAGGTTTCATTTTGGTGGGACATGTGCGTGCCAGACAGGTAACTCAGACTCTGTCTTGGGAGCAGTTAGCAACCAAAACAGATCAAAAGAGTAGGATGAAAATTGGATAGAACATCTAGACAGGGAAATTCTGACAGACTGGCAAGAGCAACTCGCTCGGAGATAGACCTTCCGATTCGGAGTGAAATAGGATTTCTTGTTCTGAAACATGAAGAATGGTTGGGCACTCAACAATAGCTCACCATTAGCCAGGGATGAGTCATGATAGCTCAAAGTCCTACATGATGCATACTGGGCTAAAAGAAAAGAAATCATTAAATCAAATGCAAAGAAAGGAGAAAATAGAAAATATATCAAGGATAATATTGCTAGATCAGACAAGAATGGGTCGAGAGTCTTCCTGCAACCGCTGTGCAAGATAGAGTCCATCATCCTTGTAATCACAGGGATTGTGCTCCCCTCGACACACGAACGTGTACTAAGACTAGTAGTGTGGAAATATATGTGTGTGATCGCCACCTAGCAAGTCGCCTTAGAATAGGAATAAGATAATGGCTGACTTAAACTAGGAAAAGGAAAGAGAACAAAAACGGATATGGTGTCACGGTCGCCATGGCCGCCGCGATAGCTGGTATCGCGTCGGCTTATGCTGATGCGTCTAAGGTCGCGTCACCCTCCGCCGTCGCGTTCTCTGAATGCGGGAGAATCTGGGTATGGACCTTCTTCTCGTCCTCCAGCCGGCCAGAGAACTAGAGCTTCTCGTAGATTTCACTTGCTTGCATGCCTATCAAAGATAAACACAAAGAAAACACCCCATTAGAATATGTTAAGCACAACATCTATTCTAAAGATGAAAGAAAGTGAGGGATCATGGTGGGAACGCACCTGGGGTGGTTTTGAACCCCTATGGATAGTAAGTGTGCTCTATCTAGGAATAACATAAAAATGCATGTAGAAATAGGAGGGAGTAAGGAGGAAGAAGATGAGCCCCATTGGGGCGACTCCCTAGCGTGGGTACAACTCCAAAGATGTGCAACTGCTCCAGGAGATTGTTGGGGTCGCCCTCTTCACGCTCCGCGCTCCATTGATGGTAAAAGAGTAGCTTTGTGAAGTGGATTGTGAAGGGAAAATGGTAAAAATGAGTGGCTGCGATGCTAAGTATGGGTGAGAGGGAATTTCGGCAGCCCTTCGGGGTGGTAAGGAGTCTCCCCTCGTCCTTGAGGAGGGGAGTTGTTTATATAGAACTTGGGATGAGAATAAATGACATTATCTCCTTAAAATGGCTCAGAAATAAAAAATGGGAGATAAAACTTCATCAAAATCAGATATAGAGTCCTTAGAAATCCTTAGGAGAGTCCCTAGGGCCTAAATCCCGCCAAAGGGTTGGGATAATCCCTAGGGATTAAGTTAGGTTTACAGGAGGATAAATAGGAGGTAGTTGTGGAGGCCAGAGGGTCCGGTCATTGTCGCGACAGATCGTAGGGCCGCGACTCTAAACGCGACGGTGCGGGGTGACGCGACAGTATTTCCTACGTGCATGTATAATGCATGGGCTGTCGCGGCAACCCGTATTGTCGCGACCAAAGACGCGACGCCACGATGCGTCGCGACAATGAATCCGAATAATCATGAATTATCAGCCAACCACATGAAAAGATAAGAGTTATTATGTCTCAAGGACTCTTTCAAAAAGATAATGTGCGGGATTTCAAGCATTTCAATGGTTAATGGACCCCAAACAAGGCTAATGGCGGGCTCAAGGTGATGGACCAATAGGGGCCCACTAAGGTAACAAGAAATGTGGTTCAACATTAGTCATAATCGGGTGTCTACAGATTTGCCCCTCCTTGACTTCCACTTTGTAGGGGAGCGAAGCGGAAGTGGAGTGGAGATGTCACGAAGTGACGGCGGAACGGAGATGATGCGGAGTGGACTGAAAAGGGAGCCAAGGTTAAGAGACACCCAGTCTAACGAAATGAGCAATTGGAATCTTTGTGAAAGCCCGAGTTGGTTGCTCGAGCAGAATGCAAAGAAGAGCACAAGTCTGGACGAGAGGGAGAAAAGAAGAGGACGATCAACCCTCGATTGAGAGGTACCCTAGCCGATTGGCCTGTAGGTTTCGTTTGGAGGGACATGTGCATGCCAGGCAGGTAACTCATGACTCTGTCCGGGAGCGGTTCGCAACAAAACGGATAAAAGGAGAGAGGCGAATAATTGGATAGAAGATCCAGACAGGGAAATCTTGTCAATCTGACGGGAAAAACTACTCGGAGGCAACCCTCCGATTCGGAGTGGAATTGAGATTTCTTGTTTGGAACATGAAAATGATTGGGCACTCAATAAGGGCTCATCATTAGTCAAGAAGGAGTTGGGAAGCTCAAAGTCCTACATGATGCATGCTGGGCTAAATAAAGAAATCATCAAAAAAATGCAAAAGAAAGGAGAAAATAGAAAATATATCAAGGATAATATTGCCAAGCCAAATAAAGACGGGTCAAGAGACTACCTGTAACCGCAGTACAGGCCTGAACCTATCGTTCCCGTATCCGACGATTAACAATGTGCACCTAGATTATCACTATTTTTGGTAAAGGGGAACTCAAATCCTAGAGCACATTGAGAACCAGCCGGTCCTTGAAGTGATATAATAAGTAGAATATCATATAGTAATGCGAGGAGTAGGGAAAGAAATACAATACCTGACTTACCTGTGACGATATCTCTTTTTTGTTTTGATTTTCTGATTTTCTGATGATTTTGTTTGAATCTTGACATTGACAAAATGAGGTAACAAACACGCAACAAATTGAAAAACAATCAAACAACACAGCACAAACATGAAAACAAACTCCTCGGGTAGAGAGACGACTCCCAAGACGACCACGACCAAGTCGCGTCGCACCGCCCTGGGGCGACAAGGTCGCGTCAGATCGCGGTATCGCGACTCGGACAGAGCCCCGAAAAGGCAGAAAAACAGGGGTTTATCCTTATTCTAGGACTCTTAGACTAACACTAGGACTCCTAAACTTCTTCTAATCTTATCCTAACACCTAGTTTCGGGATTAGAATGGGTTTATGACTCTTAAGACTCTATAAGTAAGGGGGTGGGGGTGCTAATCCCGCAGCTAATCCCCTTTCTCCTCTTTTTTAGATTGCCCTATTTTGCAAGCATGAAGAGGGGTTACTCTGCTTTCCAGGAGGAGATACCTCCCTACTCTGGCCCAAAGGCTGCAAGGGAGTCCCATGTAGATCTCCAACACGCTGAAGCGCCATCCCGGGACACATTTGCATGCGCCCGGACTGAAGAGTTATGCGGAAGTACACAATACGGTAATCTAGAAGGGGGGGGGGGTTGAATAGATTACGGGAATTTTAAACTATTGATGGCTTCTTTTCGATGCTACAGCGATCTTAATGAAATTTGATTCAAATTCAATTAAGTGTGAGACCGCTTGAGTTGATCTAAAAGAGAACAGGGAATCAAACGTGCCTATGAACACCGTGCCTACCAATCATCTATCGCAAAACGCGAACAAACCACAGAACACGATGATTTAAGGTGGTTCGGAGTACACAACTCGTGTATCCTACATCCACCGTCCACACACACATGCAGAAACGACTGCTTATGAGCGAGTTAACACCACAACTCAACCACACACACGTTGTCTGATGAAGCACGATCAGAACAACCACAAATACGTGAATCAAGCACAAGGGATGCTCGAAACACAACCACACCACACACGATGGAATGGAAATTATGAAATGGAGAAGACTTAGGAATTAGGGAACAAATCCGGTTGGAATTCTTCTCGTGGATCGTCCAAACGCTCTTCAGACTTCGATTGGATGTAGATTGATCGATGTAGAAGGTTGAATTGATGACGATCCGGCTTCAGCTCTGCATAGATGGTGATTCCACGTCGATCTGGGCGAAAGTTGAAGCAGAGCAGCAATTTGGGGCTTTTCCTCTTGGTCCCTTGGAGGCTCTTGGATGGAGGCTGCTCTTGCGAATTTGGCTCCAAAAGGATGCTTTATAGTGTTAGGTAAAGGTGGGGTCGTGGAGGAGGAAACACCCAATTGGGGCCGGATTTGGAAACCCAAAATCTGAGTTTCCGTCGGCTGTCGACAGGTGCACTTGCATCTGTCGACAGGCAGACTCAGGCTGAGAACTGGGTTTCAGGAAAATGAGTTTCTGAGTGTATCTGTCGACAGGCAGTTTGCATCTGTCGACAGATGCACTCAGGAATAGAAAACCTGAGCTCTGTCCTGGGTTGTCTGTGTGTATCTGTCGACAGGTACATTTCATATGTCGACAGATACACTCAGAGATGCAAACCTGAGTTCTGTCTTGGAATGACTGTGTGAATCTGTCGACAGGTACATTGCATCTGTCGACAGATACACCTCTTTGACAGATATTTGTGCTTTTTGCTCATTTCTTCAATGCCTCTTCAATGCTCCATGTTTCATGCTTGTGCACCTACATGCAAATACATTGTTAGTGATATACATTGTATGATTAGCAATGTTAACTCAATCACTTTCATGGTGTTTTTCATGTTAGTTAGCACATCAATTTTACATTAAATCAATGTTCAAGGGTGTTAATGTGATCATCAAAACATGATATATGAAAAACCAACACGGACCTCAAAGTAAGTGCGTTTTTTTTTTTTTTTTCTTGTTCTGCAATTTCTGCACTTCTTTTTTTTGGTTCTGTTTTGCTCTGTTTTGTTCTTCCCCTTCTTAAACTCTCCTCTTCTTCTCCCCTTCAGATTTTGCCTGGTCAAAGGAGATTCTCTAGGCCACCATGGCTTTCCCCTATGCTGGAACTACTCCCTCAAGCTTCTATCAGTCACTTAAAAGAGTGGGGTTTGAGCACCGTTCTAGTGCTTGCTAAGAAGTATGACAAAATTATACACGTGTGGGATAGCGTTACAGCGCTAGCGGAGTTGTGGCATCCGCAAACCCACACGTTCCTTTTTTCAACGTTTGAAGCTACGATCCTTCTGGAGGAGTTGGAGGTCATGCTCGGCCTCCCGCGGTACCAACGGTGTGAAGAATTAACAATCTCCTATACCGTGAAGCCAATCAATTCCTGGAGCATCCTCTCGGAGATCACCATGAGGAAAGAGAATCTACGTTCTATGACAAGCGGGACACATGCTCACCTCCTACCCATCGCACAGTGGATCACTCGCAATGTAAGCGTAAGACGCGCAATTATCAGGCCATTGTTAAAGCGGCTGCAATCTGCATATGCGGGGTCATCCTTCCCCATGACGGACGGGGCCATCTCCTTTGCAAACCTCAGCATCGTGGATCCCTTTCTGAAGGTATGAATATTGGGCAAGCGGTCTTGGGATTCCTTTATGCCGGTTATCTTCCGCTGCCATGGGAGGTCCCTTCTGGCTCTATTGTTGCCCTCGAGCTGTGGATAGGGGTTCACATTCAATTCCGGGCGATGGATGTTCTGGCCACGGAGTGCAAATCGATGCTCAATCACCCATTGGCCTACGTAGGTGGCCCTCTCCATATGTCTACCTAGGTTTGGTGCAAGACCGCGCAGGTGAAGGGGTTGAAAGCTTGGCGTGATTATTTCAGGAGACTCACTGTGGTGGGGTTTGATATGTGCCCCCGCTTCATGCATGGCCGAATAGTCCACCTTCCTCAGCACACCGGGCTGGCCTTGAGGTTGATAGGCAATGAAGTGCTAGTTCTGTACAATCCGGATCGATGCTATCTCTAATGCGGTGCGGCCCGCACGGTAGTCCCCATTCTTTCACATTATCCGCCTATCCAAGAGAGGAAGAGGGGTGACAAGCAGGACGAGTGCGACGTGCGCAGCGCCATCGTCCATTGGGAAGTAAGCATGACGAGCCCTCTCCAAGTCGAGGTAGAGGAAGACGAGGATGTGACTAAAGAGTACCTCGAGGCGTTGAAGCAGATCCAACCGGCAGCAGGGATCATTTGATTTGACTTGATTTGATTTGACTTGATTTGATCTGTAGGCAAGATGGTAGTTAGGAAAGAATTTGTAGTTTTTATCTGGTGCTTAGAAAGAATTAAAGACTGTAATGATTCACATTTGAAATGAATAAAACTAAAATTTTCTGAAATGCATTGGGCTCTGTTGATGTCGCGACGGTAGTGGGTGTCGCCTTAATGTCGCGGCCAAGCAGGGCGTCGCAACATTAACGCGACCGCCCGCTACGTCGCGTCAAGGACTGATTCTTTCAAAACCCAAACGACTCTTTCTTTCTTCCCTTCCGACTTTCAAAAACTCTAAGCCTTTGATCCTCCAAGCCATTTGCGTTTCTAGCACCTTTGCACCTTTCTTAGCAAACTCTTAGCTCGAGAACCCCGAACAAGCCGAAATTGCAATGGAAGGAGGGAAGAACGTCGGCGAGGGCTCGTCCCGGAGGAAGCGGCAAGCGGAGCGTCGGAGCTCCCGGCGTCGGGCGGAGGATCTTCCAGTCAAAGAGGAGATACCCGAGATCGATATGGAGGAGGAAGAGGAGGTGGAGGCTCCGACCATGAATGTGGAGGAGGAGCGGAAGAAACGGGCCAAAGCCATGAAATCGGTAAGTAAATCAACCCTAAAACCTTGTGTGAATGTGCGGTAGTGATAGACGGAGCCTCTAGAGGGCCAAATGTAGGGCGAAAAGCCCGAGGAAAGAGGATCAAACAAAGGAGGCTTCGGCCGGTTTGGCTCTGAAAATGCGTCCGCCCGACCTGCTGCGACAACGTGTCGCGGCGGGGCGGGGCGTCGCGACCATGTCGCGGCGTCCCAGGTCGGCGCGACCTTATCACGGCCTCTCTGGTTGCCGCGATAAGGTCGCGGTGGCCCGCGTTGACGCGACACGGTCGCGGTCGCCATGGCTGCCGCGATCCTAACCGAACACACAAAAGGTTTAAATTGAACTTGAATGCATCTGCAGGGTGAGATGAGGGCCCGAGTATCATGGATTGCAGTGTTGGCGGTTTTCCTGGCATTCCCCCCTTTCCAGAGAGAGAGGGTAGAGGAGATGGGGTTCGGAGAGATCCTCAGGATGGATAGGATGAGGGCGGATCCGGCCCTTACTCAGGCTCTGCGGAGCAGGTGGGACGCGGAGGCGACCGCCTTCACATTCCCATGGGGACACATGATGCCCAGCCTCGAGGATGTGCGCCGGATCACAGGGCTCAGGATCTATGGGCAGGCTGTGAGCGGATATACCTACCCTTGCTACCACGACTTGGCCGAGAGACTTTTAGATCTTCCCGTGGAGCGTAGGTCTTCCCTAGTTCCTAGGGTACCCCTCCAGGAGAGCCTAGGTCGGTTCGATGTGGGGAAGGTAGCGGGGGAGAGTGACGATGAGCACCTAGACAGGCTGACCCGAGTGAGTCGGAGGGAGTTAGCCAGTGAGCCTGGGGCGCAGGCAGACTTGGACCTGCGTCGTTTCCTCGTGCTCTTCCCTGGTAGACTTCTGTTTACTACGAGGGGCGACGTAGTCCACAGTCTCTTCCTGCCGTTGCTAGAGGAGCTGGATAAGGTAGGGGGGTATGCCTGGGGAGCAGCCTTCCTGGCGCATCAATTCGATAGCTTGGGTGCCTCGGAGCGACAGACGTCGACCAGCGGATTCTTTCCCTTCCTCCAGGTATGCACCTTTTCCTTAAGCTTTGATTTGAACTGCACTTTGCCATAAACTGCTGTCTAACTTGACTCTTATCTTGCAGGTCTGGGCTTATCTACACCTCCCAGTTTTGAGGAGAGGAGAGCTTGCACGGCCAGTCTGGTACCCATTGCCCGCCGTTGGGGTCCCACCCGGGATTCCCGCAGCCTCGGGGACCAGCTCGAGCGACTTCAGGAGGCCATAGACAGCTACCCCTACTTGGATGTAAGTACCCTTAATCTTTTCCCTTTCCATGAATTACTTGCTTGATTCAATTGCCTGATGACTGATCAGATTTGCCCTTTTTGTAGGTGGTTTGGCAGCCATACTTGGGGGAGAGTGACGAGGGACAGCCCTGGTTAGTGCAGGCCTGCCCCTACTTCGGTAGGTCGGTGTGGTTGCATGCGCTAAACCTTGTGCTACCTCTTCACTTGCACCTTTGCCAGCGCTCCCTCAGACTCAGACAGAGTGCTGTGGAGTTCCCCGTCCGGGACCGTTTCCGCCGACCGGGTCGGAGCTTCCGGGGACTTCACGACACGACAGATTGGCGCGAGAGGGTAAAGGAGCAGATGAGCAACTGGGAATGCAAAGGAAAGGCTGTCAAGTCAGACGCGACCACCGATGATGCCTACCTCCAGGCGTACGCCTTGAAGTATGGAGGAAAGGTATACAAGAGCGCCCGACACCAGGTAAAACTCCTAAACCACGACTCAATGAATTTAGGAATTATGGAATTGAGCTGATGATTTGAAAATGTATTGCAGGTGGATGTAGCTGTTGAGATCGCATCGCTTCGAGCACTATTGCATTCGGCGATGCAAGATCGGGCGGCAGCACAGAGGTAGGCAGCGGAGCTGGTAAGTACCTCGCCCAACTTCAGTACTTAATCTTATTTAGGCAAAATTTGGAAACTGACATGTGCTTTTGTGCGCAGCGGAGTAAGCTGGAGAAAGTGAGGAGCACCGGAGCAGGCGTTGCTTCTCTTCTCGAGGTGCAGGGGGCTCTCCATCACTTCTGGAGGCCCGGCTGGCGGGGCGGTGCTGAGGGTGAGAGAGGCTCAGAGGCACCTGGAGGAGCGGGTAAGTGTAATGGAATTCCTGATTGATAATAATTTTTAGCAATTGACCATTGACTGATTTTTCTGATGCAGGAGAGAGATTTGCAGCTCACCACGGAGCACGCCATGGATCTCCAAGGTCAGAGGGACCAGCTCCGGGGAGAGAGGGACCAGCTGCGCACCCGGGCGGAGACGGCTGAAGCGTAGGTCGCGGAGGTGACGAGGGAGCTGGCGGCGCTGCGGGTGCAGAGGCTGCCCGGAGACCAGGAGGAGATCACCCGATTGCGCGCGGAGCTGCTGGCACAGCAGACGGTGGCACGGAGCCTCCAGCAGATCGTGACGGACATAGGCCGTTCACGCAGTAGGAGCCGGAGCGGTGCGAGCGTCAGCAGGGCGACTGGCGCCTCTGTTAGACAGTACTTAGCAGGTTCCTCCAGTCGGCGGAGGAACGAGGAGGAGGAGAGGCGCCGCCAGGGTGAGGGTAGTGCCCAGGATGGCAGAGGTGGTGGCGAGATGCTACCACCTTCGGATAGGCAGGAGGGATCCGGGGAGAGTGGCGGTGGACAGTGAGGAGTTTGTGAGCCACCCCCCCTTATCTCATGTACATGTTGTTCAAATTAGTGCTTCTTTACTTTCATGTCAATATTTGTGATAAATGAGTGGTTTGTGATTGACACGAGTGTGAGGTGAGTTTCAAACAAGCAAGAGAGATAGTGAGTTCTGAGTGCGACGCTGTTCTCCCTTTGAAATGCCTGTTCCTGCACACACTTACAAGAACAAGTTAGATCTGTTCTTAGGCTCAGCCCCTTGCGCTGAAATGATAAAATCTAACTCTGTAATTGTCAAGGGGCTGAGCCTTATTAAATAGGCGAAAAGAAAATGAAAATAATGCATGCTAAAAAAAGCGATATGTACACACATTTTTTTTTTGATTTTTTTTGAAAGATTTCTGATTTTTTTTGATTTTTGAAAGGTTTCTAAATTTTTTTGGATTTTGAGGATCTTTTGATTTTTTGGGTTTTGAAGATTTTTTTTTCGGTTTTGGGGATCTTTTGATTTTTTGGATTTTTGAAATTTTGATTTTTTTGTTTTTTTGGTTTTGAGGATCTTTCGATTTTTTTTTGGTTTTTTTTTGAAATTTTGATTTTTGGGTTTTGAAGATCTTTTGATTTTTTTTTTTGGGTTTTTTTTGAAATTTCTTTTGATAACAACACTTCTTGATCTTGAGTGATTAGCCCTGAGCCTTACCTCCATCTTACTTTGGCGAATAAGGTTTATGTGCAACGTACATTCGTCTTTGGTTTGCTAAGATTTCTTGCCCCTTGGATACTAATGTTCCAACACAGACCAAGCGTAGGGATTCTTTGGTCATTTAGGGAGGACAGAAAGAATATAAATGTGGTAAGACATAATTTCGGGGTCGGGGTACTGGCTTGTAAAACTTGCAACGAGTATGTCACATGTGAGATTCATCTGTTGTCCAGGGACTTTAGGGCCACAGTATTTTCTTCTTCGATTGGGGCATGCATGCGACCGGGCTCAAGGGCGTCCCGCGGGAAAGTGTACTGTCACTCTTTAATATGCCCCTACATTTTATCATTTCATCCCTTTATTTTTGTGCTATATTTTTTTTCTTAGAATTGCCCGTCCCTCTTTGAGACTTTAAACACATGGTTTACACTGTTGCACGTCTACAGGCTAGCCTCCCCCTTGCCCCTAGACCTTGTTCGAGTAAGGAGAGAATTGACCTTTGCTTCCCTGAACGAGGGCTAAGCGGGAACATCATATATGAAGGGAAAATGACCTTAGGTCACCGTGTTGAGTGCGCGGTTGAGCATAAATATTATTCTGCCAGTAGGAGAGGGAGTGAGACACTTGGCGAATGGCTACCTGTCAATTGGTGTTGTTATCAAAAGACTATTTATTAGGGGTAGAATCTTTTAAGATATAATCTATTCCATGGGTGAGAGAGTTCATCGCCATCGGCATTAACTAGCCTATACGCGTTCCCCGGGTATACTTCCTTAACGACGTACGGCCCTTCCCAGTTTGCTGACAATTTGGACCTCGGACCTCCAGGTTTTATGAAAATATGCTTCAAAACCATGTCTCCTTCTTGAAATTTGTGCTCAATCACTTTCTTTTGAAAAGATCTTGAGAGTTTATTTTGATATGAAAGCACATGATCGGCTGCAGCTAGGCGCCGTTCGTCTAAGAGTTCTAGTTGTGTAAGTAACGCCTCCCGACGTTCATCGGGATTAAGTTCCTTGTCTAACTGAATTCTCAGCGAAGCGATGAAGATTTCATGTGGACATACCGCTTCCATTCCATATGTAAGTGAGAAAGGAGTTTGCCCGGTGGGCGTGCGGACGGAGGTGCGGTAGGCCCACAAAGCCTCAAGCAGCTTTTCTAGCCAATCAGCGAATTTATTAGACTTACAAGTTTTCTTTAGAATTTTTAAAAGTGTTTTGTGTGGGCTTCGGCCTGGCCGTTGCCCTGTGGATATACGGAGACGAATGATGCAAGGAAATATTGAATCTCTTACATAGGTCTTGAAGCTCTTGGGATATGAATTGGGGTCATTGTCGGTGACGAGGCTGCCTAGTACTCCAAACCGTGCAATGATGTTCTTCATGATGAATCTACACACGGTCAACCTTTGATCTCTGCAAATGCTTCTGCTTTGGCCCACTTGGTGAAATACTCAGTAGCAGTGAGGATGAAGGATTTTGTTTTATCTGAGCATTAGGATCACCAAGGGGCCCGATGATATCAAAGGCCCACATGGAGAAAGGCCAAGGAGAAGATAGTGGATGCAAAGAGGAGACGGAGCATGGATTTTATCGGCATGGATTTGGCATTTGACAACCTACGAACGTAGGCGACACAGTCTTCTTCTAAGGTTGGCTAGTAGTAGCCCTACCTAAGAAATTTTTAGCCAACATCTGACCATTCACATGCCCTCCACATTCACCGGAGTGGGATCCTTCCACCACCTTCCAAGCCTCTTTATCTGTCACATCTAAGGAGCATTCCATTTAGAGCGCGTTGTAAAGCACTTCACCAATGAGGGTGTACTTTAGCGCCGCCTGCGAATAGCTCGCCTGTCATCTGCTTCAGCTTCTTCTGGGAGGGTACCGTCTCTACAATATTACTCAATCTCATGGTACCACGGCCTTTCTTCTTCTATCAATTCTCCTAATTCAACCAGCAATAACTCCTTTGCCTCCTTCTTCTCTGCCTTCAGAACTAGAGAGCTCCTAAGGTTCAAGAACCAGGGATCCTGAGTGGAGGGAGCTTCTAACCTTTGAACAGTGATAGTCTCAGCACTACGGCTGAGAGGGAAGGAGAGAGATGAAGCTAATGATGCCAGGGCATCGGCTAGAATGTTTTGAGAGCGAGGAGTATGGATGTAGATAAGTTGACAAAATTGCTTGGCCAGGAGCGTGACTAGATCTTGATAAGGCTTGAGCTTAGGGTCACGAGTGTGATAGGTAGAAAGAACTTGCCGAAGGACGAGTTGAGAATCTCCTATGATCTTGAGGTGACGCGCGCCTAAGAGGTAGGCAAGCTTAAGACTGGCTAGGAGAGCCTCATATTCGGAGATATTGTTGGTGGCGTAGAGCTGGAGTTGATAAGCCAAAGGAATGGTGACCCCTTCTGGGGTGAGCAAGACAGCACCTATGCCCTGTCCCCTAGAAGTAAGAGCTCCATCGAAGTGGAGTGACCAGAAGGGATCATGAGAGACAAGTGATAGGTTTTGATCGGGGAATTCCTCTTGAACCATATCACTATGAGGAAGAGGGAGGTAGCAAGGTGCTCAGCAATGGCATACCCCTTTATGGCTTTCTGAACAATAAAGGAGATATCAAACTGAGAGAGGAAACTTGCCAGCGTGCCAATCTGTCAGCGAGGAGGCTTTTCCAGGAGATACCTAATAGGGTCCATTCTAGAAATGAAACTCACCTTTGAGCTAGGAAGTAGTGCTTCAATTTCTGCACTACCCAGACTAGCGCTGCATAGGTTTTCTCCATTGTGGTGAGTTTGAGCTCGGCAGGATTGAAGAGCCTAGATAGGTAGTAGACTGCCCTTTCTTTGCCGGATTCGTCATGCTGAGCAAGGATAGCTCCTAGGGAGTCCTCATTGTTGATAGATATAGGATTAAGGGTTTCCCAGGGATAGGTGCCTGAAGCATGCTGATCATAAGATAACTCTTGAGCTCATCGAAGGCCTCTTGGCACTTATCATTCCATTCAAAATTGACTCCTCCTCTCAACAGTTCGTGAAGGGACGACACCTTTGAGAGTGCTGAGATATGAATCTCCTTATGAACTGCAGCGACCAATCAAACCTCGAAGTTCAGATATGTTCTTAGGAGGAGACATCTCATTGATTGCCTTGGCCTTGTGCGGGTCTATCTGGATCCCCGTTTACTAACTATGAAGCCTAGCAATTTTCCTGAGGAAACCCCAAACACGCACTTTTTTGGATTCATCTTCAATTGATATTCCTGCGCGCGATGGAACACTTTGGCAAGCACGGAGGATGGTTACTTCGGGTCCGAGACTTCACCACGATATCATCTACGTAAACCTCAACATCGATATGTATCATGTCGTGGAAGATAGCTAACATTGCTCTTTGATAAGTGGCGCCGTCGTTCTTTAGTCCAAATGGCATGACCACGTAGCAATATGTTCCCCATGGGGTGGTGAAGGAGGTCTTCTCTTGATCCTCCGAGGCTAGACGAATCTGATTGTAGCCGGAATACCCATCCATGAATGATAGAGTTTCGAACCCTGCTGTATTATCAATCAAAACATCCAAATGAGGTAGCGGGAAATAATCCTTTGGACATGCCTTATTCAAGTCCCGGAAGTCTATGCAGATACGCACTCTTCCGTCCTTCTTCATCACCGGGACAATGTTCGCCACCCACAAAGGATAGAGGACTACACGAATGAACTTGGCTTTGTGTAGTTTATCAATTTCCTCTTTCATTTTCAAAGCTATGTGGGGGAGGAATCTTCTTAGCTTCTGTTAATGGCAACTGCCCTGGCTTCAAGATCAACCTTGCTCTACCAAGTTGGGGTCAATGCCAGGCATATCATCGTAGGACCAGGCAAAATGAATCCTTGAACTCCCTTAACATCTCTATGAGCTCTTCTTCTTCTTCGGGAGGGAGATTAGAGGCTATGGTTAGGAGCCTGGGGTCTCTTCGTTTACTCTTTGGTGGGTTACCGTAGGTTCATCTTTGCGTGCCCTGCCTAGCACTCGCATCAATCACGGGTCATCGACTCATACACTTGCAACATCTCGCCAGCAATCCTCCATCTCACAATCCCTTCATCTGATGGGTCATCTTCGGCTAGAATCTCGTATACTCCAAATTCATCGTCCAGCCCTTCCTCCAAACGCAGATCCCCTATGTTTAGAACCACTGCCTCCTGGACGAACTCTCAACAACTAGAAGCGCGCACACCTATGTACTAAGTCCAACAGATATCTACGGGGTATGCCACTACCCTTCTTCTTCCTAGACGGGGACAGGGACTTGCAAGGATCTACCCCTGGACTTAAACTAAATTTGATATTTACAGGAGGCTCTGGAGAAGTGTCCAGAGGTTTATTGGAATGGAAAACAAAGGGTGCGGCAGGGCCGCGAAGGTCCTCCGATGGGACTGGAGGAGGAAGCGGACCACCCGAGCTCAGGGTGCCGGCAACAAAATCGGGGTGTAGGGGAACAGAAGGCCCCTCACTCGAATCGCCCGAAATGGCCATGTCTGGCCACCAGGCGAAGGCGCGAATTAAGCGAAAGAAGGACGACGATCGCTGCCGGGGAGCAGATGTGACGGGGATCGCCGTCTAGAGTAGGGGCGTGAAAGGTGACGGGGATTGCCATCGAGAGGAATAGGGGGGTGACGGGGATCGCAGTCGGGGGCAGGAGAGAGCAGGGAGGTGACGGGGATCGCCATCGGGAGCAGGAGAAAGTAGGGAGGTGACGGGGATCGCCGTCGGGAGCAGAAGCAGGAGGAGATGGGGATCGCCGTCTGGGGAAAAGGAAGACACACATTTTTTTTTTTTAGGGAAACATTAAACTAACTCGAAGGAGGCTTCGGGAGAAGGACAGAATCGAGCCATTAAAGAGGATGGTGAAGAAGGTCGAAGGACGGGAGTAGTAACGTTCTACAGATCAGGGGAGAATTGGAAAATGAGGGGGGGGATAAGGGAACAAAATGGAATTTGCAGATAAAGATGGATGAAACAAAACGACTGGAAACCAGGAAAACCCTGGCCAGAGCTCCCTTGTTGATTCGGTTGAACTGACCACTTCAATTCCTCACCAAGTCCAAGAAACTGTCGCTTGGTGGTGGTTGCTGATGCGGATACTGCCACTTGAGACTGCGATGTTCCCTCCTTGCTGAACAAGCGGTTGAGGCCTTCCATTCCTGGCTCTTCTGTCTCGGCTTCTGGTGCGGAAATGCTGCTATCCTCTTTGAACAGCAGACTAAATGCAGAGATCAGATCTTCGATATCTGACTCTTTGGTTCTATCTCTGTCCTCTTCTTCTTGCCAGGACGCTGTGCTTTTAGGGCTTGATATGCAGAACTCGGTATTTCTTTCACCATAGTGTTATATCCTGGCTGTACAGGTCCTCTGACGAAGTGATCATAAAGTGTCCAAACAAGAAGTTGCTGATCTGACTGTGAATGGGATGTGGATGCTGCCCATACCGCGTACCCCAAACCATGCTTCATGGATTTCCTCATGCCAGTGACAGTTCTGACTCGGCCTTGGAGGTGAGCGCCCAACCTTTTTCCAATATGGTAGCCAATTCTGACATGATATCCCATCCTTTTGCATTCGCTGACCATCCTTCCTGACTGCTGCTACTGTGGGGACACAATTGGACGGTTGGAGGAGAAGGTATATGCCCAGGGGTAGTTCACGTCAAGTATAGAAATGACTGGTTTATTGGATGGCCAGACGAGGGCAAAATTCTTTCAACCGCTTCTATGGTGTGGGTTGTTGTTACACTCTTGACCTTGACTATCCTTCCTTGAAAGGGAAATTTCAAACATTGATGAGCTGTGGAAGGCACTGCCCCTAGTGACTCAATCCACGGGCATCCCAGAATGGCCTTATAAGTGTGATCGATGTCCAATACATAGAATTTGACTGACATAGCAAGTGGCTCCAACTCTGCCTGCAATGTGATGACCCCGTGACAAGCCCGCCGGGAATTGTCATATGCAGCTATTGTAGTGGGGGTAGGTTGCAACCGGCGTTCTGAGATGTTGCAGGCTCTTAGGGTGCTTAGTGGACATACATTGATGGAAGCTCCTGTATCCACTAACGCTGCATCAATGGCTACCTTATTTATCGTGAGTGTTACACATAAGGGCATTTTCCTGGCTTCAGGAGCAGCTAATTCGCCATTAGAGAAAGTGATTGTGGGCCCTTTGTTCACAATAGAAAGCATGGAGGGCAGGTTGTCGGGGTTCATGTCCTCACTGACCATGACCCTCTGTAGGAAGGCCCTAAGGGCATCTTGATGAGTCTGTGATCTCTTGATCAGTTCCAAAATAGAGATCTTGGCGGGAGTTTGGTCCAGATGTTTCAAAATATCATATTGGATCCCCGGGACCGGCTCTACTTCTTCTGCATCTTGCTGCTGTTGAGTGTTGGTCTTGTTGTACCAGCTGACCTGGCATGGCCACGGACGCATTAGGGTACATCCGGTGGAACATCCGTCCACTCTGCAAGGCAAGGCTGTGATGGAGGGAAGAAGGTGAGGTGTCCAGGATGGAGGGGTTGGCTAGTAAAGGTGCTGGCACAGGGGATAGAGGGATGTTGTTTAGTGGGGGAGTAATGGGTGATATGATGGGAGAGTCGTAGGGTGGTGAGGTGATGGTGGCAATGGTGGGTGTGAAGGAGGGAGGTTCATTGGGCGAAGCCGTGGTAGTGGAGGGTGTGATGTGAGAAATAGCCAAAAGGGGCCCACTTCGTGTTCATCATCAAAGGCCCATTGACCGTCTGGTGGCGGGTGATGAACAACTGGATTGACCTGTGCGGGTGGAGGGGCGGTGGAGCAGGCTGAGGGTTTGGAGCTACCGGATGTTGGGGCATGGGATTGCGGATTATGCCAAGGTCATTCGCCGGCTGCTGCGGTTGCTGCGGCTATTGTTGTTGCTGGTGATACTGTTGCTGGAAGGGCTGGTACTGTTGCTGCTGTTGCTACTGGTGTGCTGCTGTCGCCTCTGCTGCTGTTGCTGTTGCCTCTGACCCTGCTGGTCTCTTAGTGTCTAGATTAACCTCTTCATCTCTGCCCAATCGATTTGATTCTGATCGTGAAGATCATATATGATGTCCCTGAATTGGAAGCAAATCTGACACATTGTGGCCTGGGTGGCGATGATACACACAGTACTTCGTCTGGTCCGCTGCCATATTCCAATTCGGCTTCTCAGGAGGGAGTCGGAGGGCATTCAAGGACATGAGGGCTGCGAAGACATCGGCCAAGATTCGGGCAGAGGAGGATATTGGGTCTCTTGGGTCCGTTGGGTTCCTAGGTGCAAAACCATTCTGGGGTGGAGGACCTGAGAGTATTGGCGCTGATCTTGGGAGGATTCTGACCTTGAGGAGGAGGTTGTCTATTGTTGTTCCACGGCTGTTGAGGTTGCTGGGATCTACCTACTGGGCCTGGGGATTACTGACTGCACCTACCTGTTCATTGGTCTGGATTCCCTCGGTGAGGGGACCTTAGGTTCTTGGCATAACGGGCTTTAGGGTCTCGAACATGGAGTGTATAGGCGAGTCTCTGAGTTGGGTCTGAAAAAGCGGGCTCGGCTATACAGCTGGTGCATGGTGGTAATGTCATTCATGGCCAGGATGGCTCGGTAGGTAGGAGTGGCATTGGAGATCAGCAACTTAACTTTCTCCTCTTTCGGCATGGGGCATCGGACTTTAGAAGACAGTGCGCGCCATCGATCAGCATAAGTAGAGAACTCCTCATCAGGCTTCATTTTTTCGACTACCAAATCCACAAAAGAATATTCGGGTCCAACCCGATCTTGGAATTGCTGTAGGAACCTCTCTTGGACAATTCTGAAATCTTCTGCTTCCTCAGGGGGTAAAGAATAAAACCATTCTAGAGCTGGACCATCCAAGGATTTTCTGAACAAGTAGGCCATGAGGTGGCGGTCGTACTTGTGAGGTGCAGAATCATAAACAAAATCCTTCAAATGAACATAGGGGTCCCCTATCCTAGAGTATCGCCGATAGACAGGGAGCTCTGACTGAGGTGGCACCCGGAGGTATTGGAATGATGGGAGAGCGATGTCGGTTACCTTCGAGGGTCTATCTGCTTTCTGAGGTCATGGAGCTCCTTTTTCATAACGGCCACTATGCAAGGAAGTCGGAGGGGCTTGAATGTGATGTGTAGAGACAATGGAGCGAGGGTTTGCTCGAAAGTATGAGACCTCTCGCGGGGCAGAAAAGCAGGTTCGGCCGTATAGTAGTTTGAAATTGGAGGGGACCGAGGCCGAACCTCTCGTGCTGGAAGGTAGTCTGGCTCTGAAAAATGAATGGCCCGAGGATGGAGGGGTGTAGGATCTACCCCTGAGAAGGAAGATGGGGGTGCTGAGGCAACATGGGCAGAGGAGTCCCATCGCCGACTGAGTACGAACAGACGGAGATAGGGGCTGCTTGCCTTTGGCAACAGCAATGAACTCTCGAACTTGTTCTGAAGTCAGATGAGGAAGTAGCGACTGAACTGTGAATGGGGGTCATCTCCCTTTGGAGGGGAAGGAGGACGGGATTGACCCCAATGATGAGAGGAGACTGAACAGGGGCTGGAAGTATGGCCGTAGTGGATTGGGCCACATCTTCAAGGAGCCCGATAGGCAAGGTATCATCGGCAAGGACATGGAATTGGTCCATATCGAACAAAGGATTATGATAAAGTACAAGGGTCGGATGGGACTGACTCGATCTCCCTAGGCAACGACGCATGCACCTCCCCAACCAATTGGGTGAGGGATACAGACACACCTAAACTCTATCACAGCAAGAAAGACTGAGATGAGGAGGGGTGGACCAAAGCACTCAAGTTGTCATGTTTAAAGCGTAAATTCCTTAAGGTTCGAACTTGACCTTTTAAATGAATTGACTAAAGGGATGCCACTCGGTCAAGTGGTCCCTAGTAGGAATGAACTCAAGTGCTTCGGTGTGGCTAAGGTGTACACTCACATGTGAGGGTGGCTCAAACTATGGGTGCAACTGGTACAACCGGCCCGGTGAACCGCAACGTGCGTACGGTCACGGGGTCTTACGGAGGTCCTCAGAAGGTGGGTCCGAGTCAGCCTACGAGTGCTCGTAGGTGAGAGGACTCACTCAACCAAGGGGCAACCTAAACAAATGGGATGAATGGCGTATGCAAGGGACCAAGAGGCCCGAAATGTATGCAAGAATGAAGGTGAGGAGCAAACAGGGTGACAAAACAAGTCCTTGGGCAGAGTCGCGGCGGCCGTATACGCCGCGACCCTATCGCGATAGCGCGGGCTGTCGCGATACTGACAGAGGCCGAAAACACAACAAGTCACCAAACTCAACTCAAGTAGACTACCCTACCAAAATGAGAACAGCAAAAGGCACTAAATCAGTACAACAGGGTCAGGAAGCACAGAGAAACCGATTCATGGATAAAAATAGTAACATACAAAGCAAACCTGATACGCGACGTCTTGACATGACGCGACCTGTTTGCGTCCTCTCAGGCTACCGCGATGGGGACCGAAAACTTACAATGAAAATAAAAGGAAAATCCGAACCTTGACAGGATTCTACAGACAGAACCCGAGAAACACATGATATATAGCAATGGAACAAGGATACATGATCTCATGGGCATTGGATATAAAGTGAACATGGGAGTAAAAAGCACTGACCTGAGAACGCGTCTCCCCGATGCGACGCGACAAGGTCGCGTCGCCGCGATCTGTCGCGACCATAACAGTGCAGCAAAGAATGCAGGAAACAAAGAACAAAAGACTAACAAGACACTAAAGAGGCAAACAAAGAAGAAAGTATGACAAGCAAGCAGTTAAAATCCATGAGGGTGGCAGTGAAGGTCCCACCGTGATCGCCAACAGGTGTAATCACAGGGATTGTGCTCCCCTCGACACACGAACGTGTACTAAGACTAGTAGTGTGGAAATATATGTGTGTGATCCCCACCTAGCAAGTCGTCTAAGAATAGGAATAAGATAATGGCTGACTTAAACTAGGAAAAGGAAAGAGAACAAAAACAGACCTGGTGTCGCGATCGCCATGGCCGCCGCGATAGCTAGTATCACGTTGGCTTATGCTGACGCGTCTAAGGTCGCGTCACCCTCTGCCGTCGCGTTCTCTGAATGTGGGAGAATCTGGGTATGGACCTTCTTCTCGTTCTCCAGCCGGCCAGAGAACTAGAGCTTCTCATAGATTTCGCTTGCTTGCTTGCCTATCAAAGATAAACATAAAGAAAACACCCCATTAGAATATGTTAAGCACAACATCTATTCTAAAGATGAAAGAAAGTGAGGGATCATGGTGTGAATGCACCTGGGGTGGTTTTGAACCCCTATGGGTGTGGGAAAACGTGGGTGGATAGTAATGTGCTCTATCTAGGAATAACATAAAAATGCATGTAGAAATAGGAGGGAGTAAGGAGGAAGAAGATGAGCCCCATTGGGCGACTCCTGGCATGGGTACAGCTCCAAAGATGTGCAACTGCTCCAGGAGATTGTTGGGGTCGCCCTCTTCATGCTCCGCGCTCCATTGATGGTAAAAGAGTAGCTTTGTGAAGTGGATTGTGAAGGGAAAATGGTAAAAATGAGTGGCTGTGATGCTAAGTATGGGTGAGAGGGAATTTCGGCAGCCCTTTGGGGTGGTAATGAGGCTCCCCTCGTCCTTGAGGAGGGGAGTTGTTTATATAGAACTTGGGATGAGAATAAATGACATTATCTCCTTAAAATGGCTCAGAAATTAAAAATGGGAGATAAAGCTTCATCAAAATCGGATATAGAGTCCTTAGAAATCCTTAGGAGAGTCCCTAAGGCCTAAATCCCGCCCAAGGGGTTGGGATAATCCCTAGGGATTAAGTTAGGTTTACAGGAGGATAAATAGGAGGTAGTTGTGGAGGCCAGAGGGTCCGGTCATTGTTGCGACAGATCGTAGGGCCGCGACTCTAATGCGACGGTGCGGGGTGACGCGACAGTATTGCCTACGTTCATGTATAATGCATGGGCTGTCGCGGCAACCCGTACTGTCGCGACCATAGACGCGACGCCACGATGCGTCACGACAATGAATCCGAATAATCATGAATTATCAGCTAACCACATGAAAAGATAAGAGTTATTATGTCTCAAGGACTCTTTCAAAATGATAATGTGCGGGATTTCAAGGCATTTCAATGGTTTAATGGACCCCAAACAAGGCTAATGGCGGGGGCTCAAGGTGAGTGACCAATTAGGGGCCCACTAAGGTAACAAGAAATGTGGTTCAAACCCATTAGTCATAATCGGTGGGTCTACAATCCCCAGGACTTACCAAACCTAACGGCCTATCCGACGATTAACAACGCGCACCTAGATCATCACTATTTTTGTTGAAGGGGAAACTCAGATCCCAGAGCACATTGAGAACCAGCTGGTCCTTGAAACGATATAATAAGTAGGTTACCATATAGTAATGTAAGGGAGTAAGGATAGAAATACTTACCTGACTTATCTGTGCAACTCCATTTTATGATTTTTTTGGTTTTCTGATTTTTTTGTGGTTTTCTGATAAATAATCAAAATAATAACTGACAAAATGAAGATAAGAGGTACACATACAACAAAAGCACAAACAAACTATGCATAGACACAAGAAAGTACAAAACACATAAACGCGACGCCTCTAGGAGTCTTGACACTGTCGCGAAGCCATAGGTGGTCGTGACCTTAACGCGTCGATTGGGGCGTCGCAACAT
>CM024761.1:28113411-28319639 GCA_014218235.1 Colocasia esculenta | reverse complement strand
TGTGGTTTGGGTGCGGTCTTGATGCAGCAAGGCCGAGTGGTGGCTTATGCGTCTCGCCAGCTTAAGCCCCACGAGGAAGTTACCCGACCCACGACCTAGAGCTTGCGGCAGTGGTGTTTGCTTTGCAGATTTGCGTCTTTACTGTAACGGAGTGAGTTTTGTAGTCCGTACCGACCACCAGAGTTTGAGATATGTGTTTCTCCAGAGGGATCTGAATATGAGGCAGCGTCGATGGATGGAATATCTGAAACGTATGATTTCAGCATTGAGTATAAGCCTGGAAAGGCGAATGTAGTTGCAGATGCCTTGAGTAGGAAGCACAGATGAGTCATCTGATGCTTAGAGAGTGGCAGTTGTGGCAGTCTGCGACAGAGGGGTCTTTCAGAGTTTCTTCCAGTCGTCGTCAGTTGGTGTTGGGCAGTTTGTTAGCAGCTCCCGCAGTTGTGAGACAGGTTGCTGAGTCTCAGCAGGCAGATCCCGAGTTGTGCAGTGTGTTGCTTTTCTCAAAGGTTGAGCTTTGTGAGGACGGGACTATTAGGTTCCGAGGTAGACTCTATGTTCCTGTTGAGGAGTCTATCAGGAGAGTTTGGTTGCAGGAGGCACATGGTTCCAGGTACTCTATTCATCCAGGGCGACAAGATGTATCACAGGTTGAGACGTCAGTTTTGGTGGCCTGGGATGAAGAGAGACATAGCGGCTTTTGTTGCTAGGTGTTTGGTCTGTCAGCGGTGAAGGCCGAACATCAGCGTCCGGGAGGAATTGTGCAGCCGTTGAGATTCCGATGTGGAAGTGGGACCACGGACGACTGACTTTGTTTGTGATTTTCCGGGACAGCTGGAGGTTTTGATAGCATTGTGGTTCTTGTGGACAGATTGACGAAGACTGCTAGATTCTTGCCTGTCAGGCTAGTTGGGGTGGAGGTAGGCTTGCCGCGTTGTACGTAGAGCGGATTGTTCCTTTGCATGGAGTGCCGATCTCTATTGTGTCAGACAAGGATCCTCGCTTCACTTCTGGGTTCTAGCACAGTTTCCAGAAGCTTTGGGGACAGAGTGGCTTTAGTTCCGCCTACCACCCTCTCAGACGGTCAGTCAGAGCGGACTATCCAGACTTTGGAGGACATGCTTAGAGCTTGTTGCCTGGAGTGGCAGGGGTCGTAGACAGCTCACTTCCGTTGGTCGAGTTCGCATATCATAATCGTTATCACTCCAGTATCGGTTTGGCACCATATGAGGCTTTGTACGACGACCGTGTCGCACTCCTCTTGACTGGTTCGAGGTTGGCGAACGAATTGTCACGGGGCCGGAGTGGTTCAGCAGTCAGTTGAGGTAGTTCAGCTTGTGAGACAGAGGCTTCAGTCAGCTCAGAGTCGGAAGAAGAGTATGCTGATCAGCGCAACGACCGCTCGAGTTTCAGGTAGGAGACCAGGTGTTTGTTCGTGTGTCTCCTATGAAGAGTGTGAGGTTCGGTAAGCGTGGAAAGTTGAAGTCCTCGCTTTATTAGGCCTTTTACCATTACTGAGCGTGTCGGAGGTTTGCGTACAGACTTGAGCTTCCGTCGAGTTGGCAGCAGTGCACGACGTGTTCCACGTGTCAATGCTTCGGAGGTACCTTTCTGACGAGTCTCACGTTCTGTAGAGTGCAGAGGTGGTCTGAGGGGACTCCAGTGTTGACTGTACTGAGTTTCCGTTGCACATTGAGGATCGCCGAGTTCAGAGGTTGAGGAACAAGGCAATCCCTTTAGTTCGTGTTGCGTGGCAGCGGCACTCCTGGTGAGTCGACATGGAGCCGGGAGACGAAATGCGCGAGCATTTTTCGTACTCTCTTTGGTGAGTCTTCTTTCCTTGTGTTTGTTTAATTTTGAGGAAAATTCCTTAAGGGGGGAGGCTGTAAGGTCTCGGGTCTATATGGATCCTTATGGGTCGTAGTGGTTCTGTGTGGTCGACGACAAGACCATTGTCGTTGACTTGCTGTTGACGGCCAAGGCTTGCCGTTAAGTCTGAGTCAGCGTCCAGCGATGTGGACGTCTGAGCTTGAACTTAACGACATGAGATCTGGACGTCATTTGTAGGCGGTTCAGTTGGCGGCCATAGATGTGACGTCGACTAACCAGTCCTGTTGAAATAGGGCAACCGAGAGAGCAGCTTCTTCTCTCCTTTCCCTCTCCTTCCTTCCACCTTAGCCTTTCTTGATTCTGCAGCTTCTGTTGAGTGATTTGAGCTCGTGGGAAGCCCCTGGATCGTGTGGGTTGCTAGATCGGGCGGGAACGCGAGGTTTTGGCGTGATTCGCGCGGAGTCATCGAGGAGATCCGGCGCGATTGGTGGCTGTTTGGGGATTGATTAAGCGTTCTGAGGTAGGGACTTAACCCTATAACCCTCCCCAGCAAACAGCATGCCCAATTAAGTGAATTGGAATGCAATTTATGGTTGGGTTTGGGTTGTATCATGCCGGAATTGAGGGTGGTTTGGATAATCTAGGTGTTAGATTGTCTTTTATGATATTCTGGTAGTGTTAGATTGATGAGAGGAAGTGTTTCCCTCCATCAGTCAGAGTTTAGTTAAGTGTTTCTGCCCATTGGGACTGATTCGGTTCAGTTCTGGTATGGGGGACTGAAGATATCAACGTCCACATCTGTTGACGTTGAGATCTTCAGGGATGAGTTAAACGACAAGGTCGATTGCCGTTTAGTTATTGTTGACGGCATAGGGGTTGCCGTTTACTCTTATTGGCGGCAATCGATCAGGCCGTTTATATCCTGTCTCCCAGCAGACTTAAGTTGTGTGATTAGAGGCGATTGACAGGTGATGTCCGCCCTAATAGCACAAGTGGGCCAGGCTTAGAGTGTGACTCCGCCTGTGCATAAGAGTATTGTTTGTGGCACGAGGTGTTTACTACTGTACGGGTTTTCAGACGTTGAGTGTGTTCCGTCTGTTGTACGCGCGTTGCGTTACCGTGTACCCGTTTCTGTTGTGTTACCTAGGCGTGGGTGCGACTCCGTCTAGACGACTAGCGTGTGGTTGTCCTCCGCTAGTGAGCCGGGACATCGATTGCGACTCTGTCCTGTGCGTACTCCTTTTGTGGTTTTGAGCCGGTCTCCGTGGAGCCCCTTCTCTACCGCTAGGGTCAAGCGTAGGGGAAAAACCCGTAGTGGACCAGACGCGAGAGAGAGCGTCTGTAGTGTGCACACGTGGCTGGGGTTGAGAGCCTCTGTGGTGACGGGACGCCGAGCCACAGACCCTAGCTGAGTCCTACTTGCTGTGTGTGTGAGTGTGGTTACTGAGCCGCGTGGTTTACAGTTTTGTGTTGTGGTGCGACGTGTACTTACTTTCAGTTTTTACTTTCCGCACTTTAGTCTAGTTGCCGGTGGGGTTACTTTTCCCTACTGGGTCTCTTTTCTTGAGACTCACTCCCTTCCCTTTCAGGTGGGTCTTCGTCGACTCCCGTTCCAGGCGAGTCTAGCCACTCCGGTGTTGGTGCTCCCTAGCTGCAGTGAGTAGTACTTTTTTGTTGTACTTCTGTACTCTGTACTTTGTCTCAGACTCTGAGGTTGTATATGATATGTTCATATAGTGGAATTTTACTGCTTTGCATGGTGTGTATCTTCTTACATATAGTCTCCTCGGACTCTTAAATTCCTACCCTTCCGAGCTTGTCTCGTGGGTTAGCGGGTCAGAATTCGGGTTACTGGTTGTTACTGGTAATGCGGGTTCTGGGTCGTTACAAGAAGCCTCTTGCTCTCCCCCACCTGGAAGAAAAAGGGGTGAGCCTCACAAGTCATTGGCTCAGTAGGGTAACCCCAAGCCGAGAAACACAATTAATATTAAAGCTGTAAAACATGTAATCATCTAATCATGATGCTAAAATGCTATTAAATAAATAAACGACAACACACGACAAGTGTACAAGCTAAAGGAAGGGTACACCGAACATGAGTCTCGAGAACTGGTTCGCAACACCAGCCATAAACCCGGACAAACCACATAAGTACACCTCTCAGTCTTGCAGCCACGGACGAAAGGTCCAGCTGCTGCTCCACCTCAACAAACAAGAACAGTGGAGAAAAACCACACCACACTTGTAAGCAACACTGCCGCAGGACCAAGCCTGACACCTTTAGGGGCTCCGGCCAAGAACCCTAAAGTGAGGCACTAGAACAGGACTAGCTGAGGACCAGTATGTCTACCGATTTCCGTCTCTCAACTAAGAGCGAGCTACAAACGGCCGCACACCCAAAATCACGAGCCGTTGTCCCCCTGTCGTCTTTCCCCTCAATCGAATGTACTATTGAAACACAAGAGGAGGGTGTCTAGGAAGATGACACAAACCTTGACGGTACTTCTGTACCGGGACAAGCCCTAAGCACCCGGTGCTAGGGTAACCGACTGGAGAGGTAACTACGGAAGGCGTAACACCTAACTCGCTATGCACATAAATTCACGCTAAACACCTCGATAACAATCACAACATGGGTTCACACAATCCATACAGGGCCTACATTGCCATGGTAACACTGCCCAAGCAATGTGGAACACAAACCGGTTAAATTGGCCACAGCTCACCAGAGCTCGAGTGGCAACTTTCATAATTGCGTCCAACACAGAAGCCGCTACTACCTTTCAAGTCACGTTGAACATACAGGATGCAACTCCACTCTGAATTGCGTCGGGTGTAAGCGACGCATTCACAAGAACGCGTCCCCTATATTGGACGCCTTTCGGAGTTCAAAAACACACGCTATGGAAATCACTCCTCCCAGTCCCACAAACATGCCGAGTTGGAAATAAACATACACATGGATTCCTACACATGCTTACTAACATGCAAATGCTATTCCCACATGTAGAATCCCCATTCATACCCACACAAACCATTCAACATGAAAACATGGTAGGAATCATTGTAGAGTTCCCCTACCAGTGCAAGAAGCACAAATCTGACACCACCAAAGGATTCCCCACGCTCCAACGCTCGTCCTCACACCGAAATTACGCCAAACGGGCTTCAATTGTGCCAAGAACACTCAAAAATCCTTCATAGCCACAACAACATCTTCCCCAGCTGAGCAGTGCAACTGCACTATTCGGCCAGGGAAAGATACACTTAACAGCTCTGAACCAAATCGCGTCATGTATACCGGACGTGACAAGAATCTTGTCCGACGTTGTTGACGCAATTAAAACTCCCGTCACTCTGCATGCGCCACGCGGCGCGCATGCAGCGTCAGCCATGTAATGGTGATTCAGAATCGCGTCCCACATACCGACCACGACTTAAATACTTAATCGCGCCCCACCTATTGACCATGATTAGAACCAGTATCACGTCTTGAATACCGGACGCGATAAGCCCCTGAGAATCGCATCCTCTATTTGCAACGCGATCTCAAAGAGCCTAACAGAGCCCGAATTTGGCTGGATTGCCCAGCACCCCTGCCTACAACCTGACCAAAATATACTGCAAAAACACACATAGATCTCCATGGTCTAACAATGGCCACACACTGGCCTCCAAAACCCGGTAAACCACGATCCGAACATACCGATTATTACATGTTTTGTATAGCACAACTACAAATATAGTTAGCAATATCAACACGGACAGCTAGCAGTGCACTTGTACTTTATGTGGGACTTCTCACCTTTATTTAGTTCCGTTATAAATCCTAATAGACCCTAGCCCTGACACCAACTATAACGACCCTGGGAACCCAACTCTCAGTTCCCACCGAGAACTAGATTCTTGACATCGCCACCCACATGTCCGAGGATCCAGAAGGGTTGAAAGATCAATCTAAGAGGATATGTAAAGAAAATAATTAACAACTATTATACTAGAAATGTACGTGCAGATGAAAGTAATTAACAAGGTACATGTTACAGCTCTAGTACAAGTCCCAAATCCAATAGCACAAGTAAAAAGGGAAGGATAGAACTATTAAGGGGTATACTTTAAGGTGAAGTACCAAGAGACAAAAAGAGATGATGTTAGAGATGAAACCAATGACTAAGGTCCCGCCTTCTTCCCCTGCCATGCAGCTTGCTTTGCTGTGAAGTCTCATCTGTGAAAAGAAAGGAGTGAGTTGCACACAGAGACATAGTAGGAACTATTAATTTTCCACTAGTTCTAACTAGCAGAATAGATATAAATAACAAAAGAATAACAGTAAGAATAATCTATTCTACTAAAGGGAAGTGTGGAAGGAAAAAGGTTAACTACACGACTAGAAGTGTCCAGACAAGCAGAACTTGTCCTTCTTCAAATCACCATTTGATATATCAAGAAGTTCAACACAATGTGAGTTGAAGAATTCATTGTCAAAAAGAAATAGAATTTGAATAGTGAGAGATGTGAACAATATGAATCAAGGAAGCAAAGAAGAATGATGAAACAATGACTCCCCCTCAAAATATGCCTAAACACTCAACCCAAATGAGAGAGATCAAGAAGATGGACATTTGCAAGACCAAGCTCTCTCCTCAAAGATGAAAATCTACTGTCAGGAAGAGGTTGGTAAAGATGTCGGCAATTTGTTTTTCAGTTTCAATGAAGTGGAGTTCAAAGGATTTCTTTGCTACCTCATCCCTCAAGAAATGATGCCTAATTTCAATATGTTTTGTTCTGGAATACTGAATTGGGTTTTTAGACAGATTTATGGCACTTGTGTTATCACAAAGAATGGAAACACAACCTAACTCTTGGTTATAATCGAGAAGTTGATGTTTCACCCAAAGAATTTGAGTGCCACATCTACCAGCTACAACATACTCAGCCTCTGCAGTTGACAGAGCAACTGAATGTTGATTTTTAGAAGCCCAAGAGATTAGGCACCCACCTAAGTACAAACACAAGCCACTTGTGCTTTTTCTATCTAATTTACACCCAGCATAATCAGCATCACAATAGGCAATCAAGTCTAACTTGCAACCAGCAGGATACCAAATTCCAAGATCACATGTTCCAACAAGATACTTGAAAATTCTTTTAACAGTTAACATGT
The DNA here is from genome assembly GCA_014218235.1 of Colocasia esculenta. Classification (NCBI taxonomy): domain Eukaryota; kingdom Viridiplantae; phylum Streptophyta; class Magnoliopsida; order Alismatales; family Araceae; genus Colocasia; species Colocasia esculenta. Next base: position 28,312,645 of record CM024761.1, on the reverse strand, counting down.
GACTTTCTTTAGGATTAGATTGAAATCTAGCACATAAACACACACTGAACTGAATATCAGGTCTAGAAGTGGTTAGGTAGAGTAGAGAACCAATCATACCTCTGTATGTCTTTGGGTCTTCTGACTTACCAAGTGAGTCTTCTTCTAGTTTAGCATTAATTGCAATGGGTGTGCATGAATGCTTAAGGTTCTGGAAGTCAAACCTTTTCAGAAGTTCCTTGACATATTGGTTTGACTTATGAAGATCCCCTCGCTTGTTTGGTTAACCTGTAATCGCAAGAAAATTTGTAAATCTCCATCAAGCTCATTTCAAATTCATTTTTCATTTGATTTGCAAATTCATTGCACAGGCTCTTATTGGTTGATCCAAATATTATGTCATCAACATAAATTTGGACTGTAATTATTTGATTTTTGATAGTTTTTGTGAACAGAGTTTGATCAACATTACCTCTAGAGTATCCTTTGTCAAGCAAAAAAGAACTCAAACGGTCATACCAAGCTCTTCGAGCTTGTTTGAGACCATAGAGAGCCTTATGAAGCTTAAAGACATGATTAGGATGTTTTTCAGTTTCAAAGCCCGGAGGTTGTTCAACAAAAACATTTTCTTTTATATAACCATTCAAAAAAGCACTTTTGACATCTAAACTTTAAATTTCATGGAAGATGCAAAAGCAAGGAAAATTCTTACAGCTTCTAGTCTAGCTACAGGGGCAAATGATTCTTCAAAATCAATTCCAAATTCTTGGTTGTACCCCTTTGCAACTAGCCTAGCTTTATTTCTAATGACTTGACCATTTTCATTCAATTTATTTCTGAATACCCATCTAGTGCCAATGATTGTTTGGTCACTAGGTCTAGGTACTAATTTCCATACTTGATTTCTTTCAAATTGATGAAGTTCATCATGCATTGCATTGATCCAATCAGAACTCAATAAAGCTTCATCAATTGACTTTGGTTCAACTTGGGAAATTAGAGCTAGTGGGTCTTCATCATAACATTCAGAAATGATGATCTAGTCCTTACTCTATCATGCACATTGCCAACTATATTTTCCAATGGGTGATCTCTCAAAAATCTGTTCAGAAGTTACCTGTTGAGGTGCACTTAAGTCTGGAACAACATTACCTGATCCACTTGGAGTAGGTGAATGGATGTTCAAGTTCTCGTCAATGTCTTCATGTTCTTCAACAGTTGGTGAAGAATCTATAATGAAATCATCCTCTTCATTGTCTTGACTGTCCCTGCAAGATTTAGAACCATGAGTTGAAAAGGAATTTTCATCAAAAATAACATGTGGAGACTCTTCAACAGTTTTATTCTTGAGAGAATAAACTCTAAAAGCTCTTGACACTTCAGAATAGCCAAGAAAGATGGCTTCCTGACTTTTAACATCAAACTGTCAAGATTTTCTTTGTTATTGTTATGAACAAAGCATTTACACCCAAATATTTTAAATAGGAGATTGTTGGCTTTTGTTTTTCAATAATTCATAAGGGGTTTTTCTGATTTTTTGGTCTGATCAATGCTCTATTGAGAATGTGATTTGCTGTATTCACAGCTTCAGCCCAGAAGGATTTAGGCAAATTGCTTTCTAAGAGTATGGATCTAACCATTTCCACAAGAGTTCTATTCTTTCTTTCCACAACTCCATTTTGTTCTGGAGTTCTTGGTGAAGAAAACTTGTGAAATATGTGGAATTCAGCACATAAATCAGAAAATGACTTGTTTTCAAACTCACCCCCATGATCAGTCAAAATGTTTTTAATATTATATGGAAAACTTGTTAAGGTAATGGTATAGAAATTCCTGAACTCAAGGCAAGCATCACTTTTGTGGGACTGAAAATAACCCATGTAAATCTAGTAAAATCATCAATAATGACAAACCTATATCTTTTGTCACTAAGACTTAGAATTCTTGTTGGGCCAAAGAGGTCTATGTGAAGTAATTCTAGTGGCTTAGAGTGAGTACCTCATTGAAAGTTTTAAAAATTTTTGGTTGTTGGGTTCTCATATTGGAGAATGTTGGGTTACAACAAGTGCTTAAATGTTTTTGATGATGAGCAATACTAATTGATGTTATGTGAAATGTTCACAAATGGTATGTTTGTTTTTGATGATGAACATTTCATGAACAAGACAAAATTGATGTGTTATGAATGTGTGAAACATGATGAGAATGACAATTGGATGCAAATGAAACACATGTTTTATATGTTCATTTATCTCACTAATTATGTTTTTATGTAGGTGAGATTCCATGCAAGACAAAGCCCAAAATCCAAGTGCAAAAGAACAAGACAAGTTGCTGAAATAGTGCACCTGTCAACAGATGACAGTGCATCTGTCAACAGATGAATAGTGCATCTGATGCATCTGTCGACAGATGATTTTCGCCTGTCGACAGATACACTCAGAAATCTATTTCCAGAAAGCCCAGTCTTCCGGTTCTTGCAAACCTGTCAGCATCTGTCGACAGCAGCAAGTCGGCTGTCGACAGACGGAGTTTCGGGAAGATCTAATGGCCAGGATATGATCTATATTTTGGTGTTCCTTTTAGCACGACTCTCTATGCTTGGACACCACTATATATGGATCATATGAGGCTATTTTCGCAGCAAGGAGCCACCATACCAAAACCCTAAGCAAAGGTCAAGATCAAGGCTTTCTTCCTGCTGCCCTGCTTCATCTCTCTGCCCAGAACAAAGAAGAACAACCTTCCAAGCGGAGTTGAAGCCGGTTCGTCCGTGGTTCAAGCTTCTCCATCAACTGATACTTGTCAAGACGAAGCTTGGAGTCTTCTGGACGACCAACGAGAAGAGATCTACATCGGGTTTGATTCTTCATCTCAAAACTCTTCTCCTTTCACTACTTTCATATATCTGTGTGTGTGCACTGATTTGAGATCAGTACGTGGATGTTGTGGAAGTGTGGATTGTTGTTCTGATTGCGTGTTTGCATCAGACAACGTGTGTGTGGTGTGTTGGTCAGATCAAGGCTAGAGGATCTGATCTTTTGTGGACTTGATCTAGCGTGTGTGTGTGTGGTTGAGCCGGTGTGCTCGTGTGTGTGTTGTACTCAGTTCTTGAGTAGTGTGTCCTCACTGTGTGGGGGGTGGACGTAGGAGTCACGTGGTGTGATCTCCGAACCACCTAAAAAATCCCTTGTGCACTGTGGTTTGACTTGTGGTTTGCACTGTATTGCGCTAGATGCATGCATAGGGATTTCGTCTACACACTAACTGTTAGTTTGCTCACACACATTGCATCAGATCAAAGGGGTTTTAATTGAGTAGATCTTTTAATCCGAAGTAATTTTCATATTGCTTAAGTTTCCGCTGCAAATCTATTCAACCCCCCCTTCTAGCTTTGCCATAACCGAATATATCCTAACAATGGTATCAGAGCAGGTTCTTGTTTATCGGTACTGATTGGCAGATCTATTTTGTGAATTAATTGCTCTGATTCTAACAATTGGTATCAGAGCAGGTTTTCTGTTCAACGATTGTGATTTGGCATATCTGTTTATGTGTGTTTAATTGCTCTGATCGGGTTTTAATTGATTCTGAACTGATCTGATTACTTTGGTTGTTGGTTTATTCATCTACAACATACTCAGAAATATGTCTGAGTTGTCGAGTATCATAAATAGACCAATGATTATTGAGTTTGATAACCATGTGATAAAATGCAGGACTCCTTTAAGAAGACAAGCAAGATTGCAAATAAAGCCAAAGACAAATGCTTCATGGCCCTTGGCAGCTCCAGAGGTTCTCCTAGTTCAGACAAATCTGAAAGATCATATCTGTCAGAGAAGTCAAGAAACTCTCAAAGGTCAGGTAAATCCAATTTAGACCCATTTGACGCATCAATATCTAATTCTGATTCAGAAGATGATATTTCCTATGATGAGTTAATAGAATGCTATGAGCACTTGTCCAATCAACTTAAGAAGGTAAAAACTCAAAACAAGAAGCTAAAAGAAAAATTGGATAAGAATGAAATGAGAATTGATAATGCTCAAGCATTTTATGAAGAAAATGAAAAATTGAAAATGGAGAATGAAAAATTGGAAAAGGAAGTCAAAAACTATGAAATCAAGTTTTCTAAGTTGAAAGAAGATCATGATCATGTGGAATCTGAAAATTCTGATTTGAAAAATCAAAATGAAAAATTGATTGATCATAATGAGAATCTCAAATTTGATAATGATCAATTGAACAAACAAATCTCCAACATGGCTCATGATCACCAAATAAAAGAAAATGCAATCAACTGTTTGAGGAGAATAATCATCTGAAAAAGAAGATTGAAGGCTTGTATCATAACAGACCATTAAATGATGAATGGAACAATGCTAAGCAAAAAATTGCTGACTTGAAAATCAAATTGTTCAAAGTGAAATTGAAAAAGAAATTGTTAATTGAAAGCTGAAAAAAGAAAAAATTGAACAAAAAAGCTTCAAATAGGAAGAATCATGTTCAATTGAAAACCAAAAGAAGAAAATGGAAAAGAAAACAAGAGTCTACAGGGTCTCTACACCTCCTCCAGAGGCCCAGAATGTTTCAAGGAAATCTCCAACTCCACATCACGCCAAGAGATACCAAAGGGTACCACCTCCTTCTTCTCAACCCAAGGGTGATCAAAGGTACTCTAAAGGATCTCAGAGATTCCAGCAAATGCAATCACACTATGGTAAGCTCCAGGTAAATGCTCAACCCGTTTGCTACAAATGCAATAAACTTGGTCATCTTGCTAAATTCTGCTGGAAGAAAAATCAACACTCTCATAAAAATCATGATGTTGTGCATGCTTCAAGGCTCCATAATAATCCATGTGTTCATACACACAAGGAAAACATGTTCATAAAGATCAGAAATTTCATGTATCTATGAACAGGAAAACTGCACAAAACAACAGAAATCCAAAAATCAAATCACTTTGGATTTTGAAATCTTTGTTATATCCTAACATTAATGTCGTTGCAGGACCCAAGCAAGTGTGGGTCCCAAAACAAGCTTGATCAGCAAGTTGAGATGTCTTGCAGCCAAAAATTAGAAATGGATTCATGACATTGGCTGTGCAAGGCAAGAAATGATGGAGAACAAAGGTAACTTTTTTTGACTATGATTGAAGACTGTTCAGGTAAAATCTCCTTATCACTTCATATTGAACTGCTGAAATTGAAATGGATTCTTACCTTTATCTGAGCAATGCAAAATGTGCCTTAATGCTACCCCACATGACAATGCCACTTAGCAATTGGAATCATGCCATCTTGCTTGCATAACTGTGCACATGACCTCTTGGTATATCAAATGATGACATGTGAAAAAAAAGTTATGCTTGTTTGGAAACGATCATTATGCGTGAGTAAAATACTCCGCCAAGTACCAAAAGTCATGTAATGTAAGATAGTTGAGTGCTTAATAATTTTGTGAATGGCTTGATACATTTACCATGCACATCTTATGGGGGAGTAAGTTCAAGGTAGGTTGAGTGAAATACTTGAGAGAAACCCTTCATATTCATTGGTGTAATTACTTCTCAAAATCTTGTTCTTTATGTCACTCAATTCTATGCCTCAAAACTGATTTTCTCAAGTATCTGTCGACAGGCACTATCACATCTGTCGACAGACATGCTCTCCAGAACCAGCCTTTCAGGCCTGTGTGCATCTGTCGACAGGCACATTCTTGCTGTCGACAGATACACATTTTCTGTAAATTCTTCATCCTTCTTCATAATTTCTTCATGAGTATGTTCATATCATTGATGCAAGGGGAGAATTGGGTATAAATATTCATTATAACCTTTCATCCTCACATAGTATCAAAGACATATGGTTAATCACAATGATTTTGAAATAATATTTTGTGATTGAGTCTAGGTTGTATCATCTAGAAAACATTGAACAAATCTAATGATTTTAACCTAACTCACTTGAATAACTCTCTTGTGGATGATCATGTTCCTATATGGATTGACAAGTAAGAAGGTTTTTGAACTTAATGTCTTTGCATTGGCCTTTGACCTTAATAAACCTTTTGAACTTGATTTTCCAACTTAAAAAAAAAAAGAGAAAAGCTACCTATTTCTAAAGTCAAAAATTAAAAAAAAAAACAAATATGTGAATTGGGACAAAGGCAGAGCAATGATGAGTATCACTGAGTAACCGGGGACACGGGCATCACAAATGTCTGTCTTCGCGTCAAAAAGTCCTTTCATTCTCTACATAATGGTATGATGGTCACTCACACTGAGTAACTGGGGGTACGGGCATCCCAAATGTCTACCTTCACGTCAAAAGGTAAAAGTGATCCTAATTACCACTTAAATTGTTCAAATGCTAGAAATAGAGTGGAGCCTCCAAGATTTAAATCAAGGGCAATAGGTTGTCTATTGTCAATTGTTCATGTAGACATTGCCTTCATTTACCAACTGAACATCACCCACTAAGGTATATGATTTTCTTCAATGGTTTTATTCAAAAGGGTTATCTCATTTTCATGTGTTTTTGAACGATGTATTCTAAATGCTATAACTTGAGATTCCGGAGTATTATCTCTTAACCATTGTAGAATTTTTATGTGTCTTAATACTAGTGTTTATGACATTTTGTAGTGGGTATCAACCTATTCTCAACCTTGCAATCTCATTTGAACACTCATTCCCCACTCAATTCTTTCACAATTCAGTTATGTGGTCACACAATCTTTGCTTCATTCTTTTACTTGTGTGCACCCATTATCTTTTTGAATGTTGCCAAAAGGGGGAGAAACATCAATTGTGCATAAATTGAAATTTTGTCATCATCAAAAAGGGGGAGAATGTTGGGTTCTCATATTGGAGAATGTTGGGTTACAACAAGTGCTTAATGTTTTTGATGATGAGCAATACTAATTGATGTTATGTGAAATGTTCACAAATGGTATGTTGTTTTTGATGATGAACATTTCATGAACAAGACAAAATTGTGTGTTATGAATGTGTGAAACATGATGAGAATGACAATTGGATGCAAATGAAACACATGTTTTATATGTTCATTATATCTCACTAATTATGTCTTTTAATGTAGGTGAGATTCCATGCAAGACAAAGCCCAAAATCCAAGTGCAAAAGAACAAGACAAGTTGCTGAAATAGTGCACCTGTCAACAGATGACAGTGCATCTGTCAACAGATGAATAGTGCATCTGATGCATCTGTCGACAGATGATTTTCGCCTGTCGACAGATACACTCAGAAATCTATTTCCAAAAGCCCAGTCTTCCGGTTCTTGCAAACCTGTCAGCATCTGTCGACACAGCAGCAAGTCGGCTGTCGACAGACGGAGTTTTGGGAAGATCTAATGGCCAGGATATGATCTATATTTTGGTTTTCCTTTTAGCACGACTCTCTATGCTTGGACACCACTATATATGGATCATATGAGGCTATTTTCGCAGCAAGGAGCCACCATACCAAAACCCTAAGCAAAGGTCAAGATCAAGGCTTTCTTCCTGCTGCCCTGCTTCATCTCTCTGCCCAGAACAAAGAAGAACAACCTTCCAAGCGGAGTTGAAGCCGGTTCGTCCGTGGTTCAAGCTTCTCCATCAACTGATACTTGTCAAGACGAAGCTTGGAGTCTTCTGGACGACCAACGAGAAGAGATCTACATCGGGATTTGATTCTTCATCTCAAAACTCTTCTCCTTTCACTACTTTCATATATCTGTGTGTGTGCACTGATTTGAGATCAGTACGTGGATGTTGTGGAAGTGTGGATTGTTGTTCTGATTGCGTGTTTGCATCAGACAACGTGTGTGTGGTGTGTTGTCAGATCAAGGCTAGAGGATCTGATCTTTTGTGGACTTGATCTAGCGTGTGTGTGTGGTTGAGCCGGTGTGCTCGTGTGTGTGTTGTACTCAGTTCTTGAGTAGTGTGTCCTCACTGTGTGGGGGGTGGACGTAGGAGTCACGTGGTGTGATCTCCGAACCACCTAAAAAATCCCTTGTGCACTGTGGTTTGACTTGTGGTTTACACTGTATTGCGCTAGATGCATGCATAGGGATTTCGTCTACACACTAACTGTTAGTTTGCTCACACACATTGCATCAGATCAAAGGGGTTTTAATTGAGTAGATCTTTTAATCCGAAGTAATTTTCATATTGCTTAAGTTTCCGCTGCAAATCTATTCAACCCCCCCTTCTAGCTTTGCCATAACCGAATATCCGATCCTAACAGGGTTTGTTTTCCTTGGGCACAAATCCCACAAACTTGATTTTCTACAGTAAAAAGGATTCAGGAAGACCTTGTAATCACATTCCCCTTAACTCTATTTATTGTTCTGAAACTTGCATGGCAAGTCTTTGTGCCATCCATGCAATTCCTTTTATTGCAACAAGCAAATGTTTTCAGAAAAGTGTTTAGTAGGTTGACCATGTACACATTTTTTCCGTCTTTCCAAGAATTTTACTTTATCAGTTGATGAGTCAATTATCTTGCAGAAATCAGATTCAACACAATTTGTGGACCTTTGTCACATAGTTGGCTAATGCTCAGCAAATTGTAATCTAGACATCAACTAATAAAATATTATCAACAGAGTTTGAGGAAGATTGACCAACCTTTCTAGATCCAATGATCTTTCCTTTATTTTTACCTCCAAAAGTGACAGAACCTCCATCCTTCTCAATCAGGAATGAAAATTTGGCTTTGTCTCCAGTCATGTGTAACGTAGCGCATTTTTAGATCTTCGCGGATCGTGGATTAGTGGTAGTTCGGATCTGTGTTTATTGGTTTTGGTGTGATGCTCATGGCCAATATGGGGTCATTGGGCCTTGGTTGTGGTTTCCGCGCGTTTTGTGGAGCTTAGTGGGCTGGTAGGTTAGGTCTGTAGTGCCCGTTGGTTCACTGAGTGTGAACGCGACGGTGATGTAGGCCGCGTTCTGAACGCGTCGGTAGCGAGGGTCGCGTTAAGGTTGCCGCTGTTTGGAGTCGACGCCTGCTAGCGCGCCACGTATCATGCACGGGGCGGGGCTGCTGACGTCTGGTGTGCTAAGTCGACGCTTGAAGCGGTCGCGATCAGGTCGCGTCGATTAGGTGTGTCGCGTTAGTAACCGCTGTTCGGTTTTTAAAAAGGGTTTGGCCGAACAGAGCAGGGGAGGCTCTGCTCGACCCAGGGGAGGAGTTGCTGCGGCTGTTCGGGGCGATTTGGTGTTTCAGTGGTGTTCTCGTCGCGCTCTTGACGCGAGGACGTTGCATGGAGCGGGGGAGACGTCGTGCCGTAGCCGGTTTGCATGTTCTTCGTGAAGGTAGGGAGTTCTACCTTTATTTGATTGCGTGGATGGTATGCGATGTGTATTCCATAAGTTTAATGCTTTATGAACAATAGTGAGCATGCTAGGTTATTCATTAAAGTATGAAAATCGAGAATTAATGTGGTTTATATGGAGATTCGGAGATGGTTCCCGAATTAGGGTTTTTACCTGGTAAGGCGACTGCCTAGGGTGTCGCGAAATGGTCACGACAGCCCGATCTGTCGCAATAGAGTTTCTGTCGCGGTGTATATGTGGGTCGCCATCGGATGATGGCCCAGGTTCCTATCGAGGTTTGTCGGGGTGTCGCGACCAGGTCGCAGTAGTCTTCTCTGCCGCGACAGTGTTTCTTATCGCGCCATATCGTAGTGTCGCGACCAGAAGGCGGTCTTAGCCTCTGTCGCGATAGCAACCGAAGGTTCTATTTTGCATGCTGTTGGTGTTTTGGTTATTCGATTATAGTTTAATTATTGTGCATGGCAATGCTAATGATGCCTTGGCACTTGTAGCGCTCGGTGAGCGTGGTTAGTGTGTTGTTTGTGTATGGTTTACGTGCTAAGGGTGGTGCTCACGAAGTGAGCATGCGTTTACGTAATGTTTATATAGTTTGAGTGTTGTGCATGTGTATGCATGGCTAGTAGTCGATATTGTGATTATTGTAGGATAGTTGGTATAGCTAGTATGAGGTGATGGGGCAATGAAGGTCGGATATGAACCTAGCCCTAGTCTATGGTTGTCTTTTAAAGAGTATTACAATGATATATGTGTTAAGTATTATGTGTTGTCATAGAGGTCACAGGGTGACCAATGACAGGCAAGGTTGCGTGTATTGTTATGATATACGTACATGTTAGTGTGAGTTGGTTTGGAGGTCACATGGTGACCAATGATAGGCCAGATTATGAATGGCTACTGTGGTTTGTGATAAAGAATATATAAGTATACATCGTGGTTTGTGCATTGCTAAGTTTGGTGGTCCGGCGCCTATTCCGGAATGCCTCTTCAGTTGGGTACCCTAGGTTCTGTGTGAGCCAGGCAAGTGAGTGTGCTCGGGGCTTGTCCCGGTGCGGTGGTACCGTCGAGGTCTTGTCGTCTTCCTGGACACGTGTACGAGCTATCCCTTGCGAGACTTCGGTCCGTTCGCGGGAGACGAATCAGGATATGGACCCTGATTGGGCATAGATATCCAGGGCCATTACAGTTGGTATCAGAGAAATTGTCCAGTTAGAATATGAAAAGATATTAAGATGACAACGTCCCAATACATGATTTAATGTCCACTGCTGGTAGTAAGTCTGTGGTTTCTTGTGCTTTTTAGTACGGTTTCCATATGAGTTTTGGTATGTGAAATGTATGTGTAGTTGGTTAGATCAGTAATTGTGGGTAATAGCAGATGTGATTGGTGATGTAGTATGAGTGATTATTGGATTGTGATTAAAGTATAGTTGATTAATAATTTTCTGTTATGGAAATTGAAAGAATTAGTGAGTTTAGTTATGAAATTCACTAAAAAGTGTTTTAATGAGAATCAGAATTGGTAGAGAAAGGTATAAAGTAGTGATGTGATGGAATAATAGAAGGAATTGTATTATGATGAGAAATAGGGCTTTGTGATTAGAACTGTTAAATGGGTAAATTGTTTCTGAGAATTATAGCAGAGATAATCATTGTGTTTGAGATTTATGTTAATGAAGTGTTAAGGAGTTGCTTGAATAATAGTATGATTAGTGGTATGTTAGATTTGAAATGATTAAGTGAGATAGTCTAGTTTGAGATGAGAGGCTGGTAAGCAGAGGAGTAGTGATTAAGATGATTCTTAAGTGTGATTTGTGATTAAGAATAGTTGTAATAAAGAATTGTGAGCAGATTAGAGTATGGTGAAAGGAAGTAGAAAAAGGTGAGGAGCAGTTTAATTAGTTTAATGATAAGGAAATTTTGAGATTTCATGTTAGATAGTTGAGCAAGCCTTGAATAAAGGTAAAAGTGAATTTTCGGGTATGTGTAGCAATGAGAATAGAAGATGTGAAAAGTTATGAATTAAATTTGTTAAATTGATTAGAGAATGTTGTTTGAAGCAAGGAAAATATATAAAGAGAAAAGTATATTAATATTGTTATATGCCAAGATTCAGAATTTAGTGTGAAGCAATTGAGGCAGCATATAGAATATGAGTGGAGTCAATTAAGTGGTATTGATGTATGATAAGAGAAATGTAAAGTTAGTTGGAAAGTATAATTTGAAGTGAGATAAATTATTAATGAATTAAGGGAATTTAGAATTTATAAAATATTTGGTGAAAGGTTTAGTTTGATCAGAGTAGCGCAGCGGAAGTGTGGAAGATTTAATATTCATGATTATCTGAAGTTTAAGTAATTAAAAGGGAATTTAAAGATTTGTGTTTAATTGAGCCAAGTGATGGTCAGTGGTGATAAATAAATAGTGAAATAACATCTGGAAATTTGAAAATTTAAATAATGTAAAGTGAAAGGATTTAAGTAAGAAAGTGGCCTAGAAAGAAATGTTGCAAGCATAACCAGAAAAAAAAAAAGTGGAAATAGGTCGGTCCAAGGAGATAAAGCGCTAATAGCAAAGTAGAATCGCTTATGGTTGAAAGGAAAAGAATGGCAGAATAAATCCAGAAAATAAAGTAATTGCAGAATAAATTAAAGAGAAAGGGAAGGCAGAGTAAGTGTGAGAATGAGTAAATGATCTGTAAAGAAAGATGCAGAGCTTCTTTGCATATGGCTTTGTTTCTTTTTAGGTGATAGTGTGGTTTATTGTCGCTCGTTTTGAATGTCGAGGACGACATTCCTTTTTAGGTGATAGTCATGTAACGTAGCGCGTTTTTGGATCTTCGCGGATCGTGGATTAGTGGTAGTTCGGATCTGTGTTTATTGGTTTTGGTGTGATGCTCATGGCCAATATGGGGTCATTGGGCCTTGGTTGTGGTTTCCGCGCGTTGTGTGGAGCTTAGTGGGCTGGTAGGTTAGGTCCGTAGTGCCCGTTGGTTCACTGAGTGTGAACGCGACGGTGATGTAGGCCGCGTTCTGAACGCGTCGGTAGCGAGGGTCGCGTTAAGGTTGCCGCTGTTTGGAGTCGACGCCTGCTAGAGCGCCACGTGTCATGCACGGGGCGGGGCTGCTGATGTCTGGTGTGCTAAGTCGACGCTTGAAGTGGTCGCGATCAGGTCGCGTCGATTAGGTGTGTCGCGTTAGTAACCGCTGTTCGGTTTTTAAAAAGGGTTTGGCCGAACAGAGCAGGGGAGGCTCTGCTCGACCCAGGGGAGGAGTTGCTGCGGCTGTTCGGGGCGATTTGGTGTTTCAGTGGTGTTCTCGTCGCGCGCTTGACGCGAGGATGTTGCATGGAGCGGGGGAGACGTCGTGCCGTAGCCGGTTTGCGTGTTCTTCGTGAAGGTAGGGAGTTCTACCTTGATTTGATTGTGTGGATGGTATGTGATGTGTATTCCATAAGTTTAATGTTTTATGAACAATAGTGAGCATGCTAGGTTATTCATTAAAGCATGAAAATCGAGAATTAATGTGGTTTATATGGAGATTCAGAGATGGTTCCCGAATTAGGGTTTTTACCTGGTAAGGCGACTGCCCAGGGTGTCACGACATGGTCGCGACAGCCCGATCTATCGCAATAGAGTTTCTGTCGCGGTGTATATGTGGGTCGCGATCGGATGATGGCCCAGGTTCCTATCACGATTTGTCGGGGTGTCGCGACCAGGTTGCGGTAGTCTTCTCTGCCGTGACAGTGTTTCTTGTCGCGCCATATCGTAGTGTCGCGATCAGAAGGCGGTCTTAGCCTCTGTCGCGAAAGCAACCGAAGGTTCTGTTTTGCATGCTGTTGATGTTTTGGTTATTCGATTATAGTTTAATTATTGTGCATGGCAATGCTAATGATGCCTTGGCACTTGTAGCTCTCGGTGAGCATGGTTAGTGTGTTGTTTGTATATGGTTTACGTGCTAAGGGTGGTGCTCACGAAGTGAGCATGCGTTTACGTGATGTTTATATAGTTTGAGTGTTGTGCATGTGTATGCATGGCTAGTAGTCGATATTGTGATTATTGTAGGATAGCTGGTATAGCTAGTATGAGGTGATGGGGCAATGAAGGTCCGATATGAACCTAGCCCTAGTCTTTGGTTGTCTTTTAAAGAGTATTACAATGATATATGTGTTAAGTATTATGTGTTGCCATAGACGTCACAGGGTGACCAATGAAAGGCAAGGTTGCGTGTATTGTTATGATATACGTACGTGTTAGTGTGAGTTGGTTTGGAGGTCACATGGTGACCGATGATAGGCCAGATTATGAATGGCTACTGTGGTTTGTGATAAAGAATATATAAGTATACATCGTGGTTTGTGCATTGCTGAGTTTGGTGGTCCGGCGCCTATTCCGGAATGCCTCTTCAGTTGGGTACCCCAGGTTCTGTGTGAGCCAGGCACGTGAGTGTGCTCGGGGCTTATCCCGGTGCGGTGGTACCGTCGAGGTCTTGTCGTCTTCCTAGACACCCTCACTCTCGGGGAGAGTTGTCGTCTGGCTAAGGGAAAGACGGCAGTGGGACAGTGACTTGTGAGAGTTTGTGTTTAGTCACTTGTAGCGCGCTCGTAGATGGAGGTTACGGACACCAGTAGATGTACTGGTCCCCAGCTAGTCATGTTTACCAGTGCCTCATTTTAGAGAGCTCGGGCCAGAGTTTCTAAAGATGCCAGGCATGGGCCTGCAGGGTGTGTGACCTGTAGGTTGTGGTGGTTTGGTTGGTCTCCACAGTTCTTTGGCTTTACTTGTGTTGTGGAGCTGCAGTTGGACCTTTCGTCCGTGACTGCGAGACTGAGAGGTTGTTCTTGTGTTGTGTGTTCCGGGTTGGATACTGGTGTCATGAACCAGTAGTCTGTCCCGTGTGGTGGCGTCGTGCTTTCCGGCTCGTGCTTTGCTATCAATTGTAGCGTGTGTTAGTTGTGGTTTCACCGGTTGTTGTGTGCCATGGTGTTGGCACAGTTGTTGTTGAGGTTGGTGAGCGGTGACTCACTAGTTTTGGTGTGCCCTAGTGGTGGCACAATTGTGTTTGTGTTTCAGTGGTGGTACCTCGTGGTGGTGGGTACCTGTACCCTTTGTGGGTGTTGGTTTCTCGTGGTACCTTGTGTACCAGTCTTTTCAGGTGTTGAGGTGGAGCTGTGCTCTGTGGGGGTCGTGTGGTGAGACCTTCCACTTGTTGTGTTTTACCCTTTCTTGGGTAAGTTTCCGAATATGGTTTAGTATGTGATGGATTGGCAACGTGGTAGCTAGTCCTGTTATTTAGATATGATATTCGATACATCGTGATTTAGGGGTATAAAGGATTAACTCTTGGTTAGCAATCCTGACACCCATATGTGTTTAGAGGCTTGCCAGTGAAGCTAGTAGCTTAGGCAATGCTTTGCCTGTGTGGCTTACAGCTTAGGCGACCAGTTGTTGAGATGGTGTGCCTGTGAGGCTTGTGGCCTAGGCTTTTTAGTTATTGAGTGGACTAATGGTGCTGTTGTCTCTTTGTCTTTCCGAGTCTTGCAGCAACTGAGTTAATTATGTTTAGTATTGTTATCTATGCTTTGTGGTGAGCATGAAATGGTTTGGCTTCTGGTGTTGCCAACCCATTGGGGTTGAGGTTCTTCTGTGTTGTGTGTGGTTTTGGGTGGTTCCCTATTGAGCCAGTGACTTGTTGAGGCTCACTCCCTTACAGTCTTTTTCAAGGTTTATCGTTGGTGTTGCTTGAGGAGGTGTTGTGACAGACTTGTACCACCAACAGTAGTGTGAGTAGAGTTGTGCGAGCTTGTGCTCCCTCAGGGTATGCCCCAGGTAGTTGTACTCTTTTTAATTTGGACATGTAATAATGTAATGGGACAGTTGTAAATTGTAAATGCAGGTATGAGCACATATCCTTTCTTGTGTCTCTTACTGTTGTGGTTTGTCTTTTATATTCTTCTTGGATACGTGTACGAGCTATCCCTTGCGAGACTTCGGTCCGTTCGCACGAGACGGATCTGGATATGGACCCTTATTGGGTATAGATATCCAGGGCCGTTACATTATGTGTCATGAACACCCACTGTCAAGGAACCAAACATTTGAGTTGGGTGCACGACCTTCCTGCAAAAACAATCAGTGGAGAGAAGATTTCGGTACCCAAACATTGTTGGGACCATCAGAATGTTTGAACATTGATATCAAATCTTTCCTAATCCAAATCTGACTTTGTTTTTGCTTCTGTTTGATTTCAATGGTGTTTTCTGCCTTTTTCAATTTGTCCTTTCTTTTTGGAATCAAGACACCAGTGTTCTTTTTCTTATTAAGAAGGGGGTTTTGTATTTGGACATGAGTGTTCAATTGTGGAGGTCCAAACCAAGGATTTTGATGGTACACTGAAAAATTTGGATGGAAGAATTGAGGATGAACCAAAAAGGATTGAGATACCATTGGTTCCAAGAATTAGTCCAATCAGCTTGATGTGCTGTTTTCGAAGTCCAAGGTTTCTCATGAATTGCTTCTTTTAAGTTTTTCTTATTTTTCAGATTTTTATTTGAATTTTTGGTTGATTGATTTGTGGTTTTTGAGGTTTAACAGGTCGACCTATCCTTAACTGGTGTCGACACAGCAGTCGCAGATTCCACCTTTTTGTGGACTTGTGTCGACCTGTTAGATGATTGTGTCGACCTGGTTGGTTTCTCTTTGTTCCGTGTTTTTGAAATTTCTACTGTGTTGCTTGACACTTGCTTATTTTTTGTGTTTTCAAGACTAGAACCTTTGACAAAATTGATCAAGGGTACTTTTTCTCTTATTTCAGCAGATTTGTCTTTCTTGGGTTTTTGTTTGTTGAATCCTAGTCCATGTGTAATTGATTTCATTCTAGCTCCCAGCAAGGCCTCCAAATTGTCTTTACCTTTTGTGAAGGTTTCAATGACTTCATCCTTTTCTTTTAGCTGGTTTTCTAAGGTTTTGATTTCATCAACCTTTTGTTGTTTTTCTTTGTTTTCCATTTCCAGCTTTTCAGACAATTCATTAAATTCATGGGTGGCCTTTTGGGATGCAAGCTTAAGCTCATCAATTGTGTTCAGGAGATTTTTCTTTTCTTCATTGAGTTCGGCTATTTCATTTTCCAGTTCACAAGTTCTTTTATTGATGGATTGGTTATGCAAAATATTTTCAATTTTCTTTTTGAGATGCTTGTTTTCTTTCCTTATTTCAGAGTAGTTTTCAACAAGCTCAGCATAGGTATCTTGCCAATCATCAATTGAATAGTCTTCGAAAGAAGTACTTACCTTTCCATCTGAGCTATTTGCCATGAAGCAAATTTCCTTACTCTCAGAGCTTGAGGATTTTTCTTCTTCCTTCTCACTTGAGTCTTCATCAGATCAGGTGGCTACCATGGCCTTTGGCTTCTTGAACTTGTGAATCTTCTTGTATTTCTCCTTCTTGTTCTCAGGACATTCTCCCTTCATATGTCCTGGCTTGTTGCACCTATAACAAATGACAGTTTCATCAGATTTCTGATTCCTATTAGAATTGGCATTCGAAAAGGAAGTGTTTCTTTTTCCTGATGGGAATTTCTTTTTCCCAGAGAGTTTTCCTTTCCTGTAATTTAAGAATTTTTTGAATTGCCTGGTCATGAGGGCAATCTCATCCTCATTGGACTCAGACTCATCAGAACTTATTTTCTCCTGTTTCTTGTCTTTGTTACTTGAAGAGGCCTTTTGTGCTACTGGCTTGGTTTTAATTATGTGTTCTTCATTTCTTCTTAGATTGATTTCATAAGTCATTAAGGATCCTATCAATTCATCCAAAGAGATTTTGGACAAATCTTTAGAATCTTCAATGACTGTGGCCTTAGTGTGCCTTATTGAAGAGAGAGAACGCAAACTTTTCCTTACCAAGTCAGCATCTGTATAATCCTTACCTAAGGCCTTCAGTCCATTCACAATGATCATAAACCTGGCAAACATTTCAGAAATTGTCTCATCAGATTTCATCATAAACAACTCATACTCAGAGACAAGAATGTTAGCTTTGGTTTCTTTCACTTGAAATGTTCCCTCATAGAGTAGCTCAAGTTTGTCCCACATCTCCTTGGCAGATTTGCACATGGAGATTCTTGAGTACTCCTTAGGGTGGACTGCACACTGGATCATATTCATGGCACTATAATTCAAGGTAGCCCTTCTAATCTGTTCCCTAGTCCAGGTTTCTTCCTCTCCCTGGTTCTTATAGGGGCCTACCTCAACTACTTTCCAGATTTCATAATTTTGGGCTCTAAGAAAAACTTGCATTCTATTCTTCCAATAAGAATAGTCCGTCCCATTAAAGAAGGGTGGCCTATTAATGGAATGACCCTCAGCTATGAACCCTCTGGAATCCATTGAATTAAATAGATGGTGCAATGAAGAAAACACTCAGCAAGCAAGCAAGCAAAACACACAGAACAAATAGAAAACACTCAGATCAGATCAGATATAAACCCGCTCTGATACCAATTGAAGGATCGAAAAAGGGATGGACAAGATCTAGAAGGGGGGGGGGTTGAATAGATCTATGCCAACTATTGTGGAAGCTTAGCCAATTTAAAAACAATGCATAGAATCAGAGGCAATTTGAAAGAGCAATTTAGATCTGATGAGTGATTGTGTGAATTAGATGATTGAAGTGTGGAATCAAGTTGATTAAAGGTGAATTCGAAAAACCCTATGCATACATCTAGCGCAATGTGAATTTAAGTCACATACAAACCACTGCACAGAGATTTTTTAGGTGGTTCGGAAATCACACCATGTGATTCCTACATCCACTCCTCACACTGTGAGGATCCACTAAACAACCTGGGTACACCACACACTGGAGCTTGACAACTCCAAACACTGAGTTCTACAACTCACACAACCTCTAGAGCAAGACTACTCTAGAACCTGAGCAAGACTGCTCAACCAACAACTGAGTGCAACGACTCAAACACTGAGCACAACGACTCAACCACTGAGCACACAGGCTCACAAACAACTTGCTAGAACAAAAACACAAGATCCAAATCCTCTAGCAATGATCTGGTCTATCAAGAGTTCATTCAAGATACTAGTGCAACAACTTATGCACAATCTCAGAATGACTCAGAAGACACAAGGGAATTGATGAATATTCTAAAAGATCCTTGTTCTTCAAGTATACTCCCTTGTAGATGCCGAATTGTGAAGAGGTTTGATTCCCTAAAGTCCCTGGCCGATGCTCTGCACTTTGTGCTTTGGGATCTTCCTCGAAATCTTCACAATTGTCTGCTTCTACTTGATCTGCACCCTTGGAAGTTGATCATACTGCTTCATCTTGGATCAATCATCACTTCTTGTGCTTGGAGATGTGGGAATCGGGTTGGAGAAGCACAAGGGGAGCAAGAACAGGGAGGAGAGCTCTCTCTGCCGCCAAAAGGATTTCTGGAAGGCTCTTGGAGGCTCTCTATGGTTGGATGGCCAATTAGGAGAGTATTTATACCCCAAAGTGTCCAAAAGTAACCTTGGGGGTCGTGGGCACATGATCCAAGGCCGATCCACCAAATCCCTAGAGTGCCACGTGTCCAAGAGAGACTTTAAGTCACAGAGTTTCCGGAGTGTGTCGACCTGCCCATAGGGTGTGTCGACACACTATCACAGACTGGCAAAACAGCTTCTCTGGGAAGGGTCACTAGTGTCGACACTACATCATCTAGTGTCAACACACTGTAGACAATCCTCAAAACAGGCCTTCTGGGAACTGCCTCTAGTGTCGACACTACTGAATCTAGTGTCGTCCTGCAGTATAGGTCTATTGACAGGGTTTTCTGGGAGCTGCCTCTAGTGTCGACCTAACTTGGTCTAGTGTCGACACTACTTCACCATTTCTACAACATTCTGCCTTTGCTTTGAAGCATTGTGTCGACACCAGTAGGAGTGTGTCGACACCAGTAGGAGTGTGTCGACACTACCTTTGCAAGAAATGTTTGTCCCTGAGAAATAAACACATAAATCATTAGTCCAATCTATTATCATGAATATAAATGATAAATGTGTTTGGAAACAAGCTTTTTGAATATTGTTATTTCATGTGTGATGTATTTCACATGTTCTAATTATTGTGCATCAAAATCACAACATGTCATCATCAAAATATGAGGGGAAATGAATTATATTCACACTCAACCAAACAGACCCGAGGCCTCGGGGAGGTTGGCCAAGTGGGCGATCGATCTCAAGGAATTCGACGTCACCTACAAGCCTTGGGTCTCCATCAAAGCTCAACTCCTCACTAATTTCATTTCGGAAGGGACAACAAGGTCAACCGAGCTGAAGGGTGCCGAGGACTAGAAGGTATTCATTGAAGGAGCATCTAGTTCTCAAGGCAACGGCACTTGTGTCGTCTTGCGCTCTCTGAAAGGCCTTAGCCTAAATTATGCCATTCTCATCAGCTTCTCGGCCTCCAACAATGTAGCCAAGTATGAGACCGTCATCTTAGAACTTCGCATGGTGAGGTCACTGAGGGCCTCTCGTGTAAGGGTCTACAGTGACTCCCAGTTGGTTGATAGCCAGGTCGACAAGGACTTTGAGGCTCAAGAAGAAAAGCTCACCTAGTACATGAATGACGTACTCAGGTTGATGGATGAGTTTGCGTCGTCCGAGCTACTAAAGATTCCCAAGGCCAACAACGTGCAGGCGGACGGGCTCTCGAAGTATGTGGCAGCGACCAAGAAGGCGCTCAGGCCTACTGTACTTGTTGAAGAGTTGCGTAAGCCATCGGTTTGGGTGCCGGTGGATGATGTAAAGGGATGATGGGCTGACAAGTTGACCCATGTACTTTGGGTGTACTGTGTCACACCCCGACATGTGACCCCAGTGGAGTTGCTCATAATGACATCGAGAGTAGTGGGCTTCGAGCGCGAAAGGAACGACGAGTCTCTCCGAGCCAAGCTGGACATGATTGAGGAGCGATAGGCCCAACTTTTTCTCACATAGAGATTTATCAGCAAAAGATGAAGCGAACCTTCGCCGCTAAGGTCAGGCCGAGATGCTTTGGCATCGGTGACCTCACCCTACACAAGCTGGCCATCCCGAACTCAAGAGCGGCAGTTGGTAATCTATCTCTGAACTGGGAAGGTCCATACTGAGTCATCGAGGACCTCCATCATGGGGCCTACCAGTTGTTTGATCTAAAAGGGTTGGCAGTTCCAAGGACTTGGAACACCGAACATTTTTGTTGTTATTATCCGTAATGTAAATAAAACTAGCTTTTATTGCATTTCTCGCTTTTCTAGCATCACTTAATTGAGCACCACCTCAGCCATTGGCCTCCATCCGATGAGTCACTGTCAAGCATCATCATGAGCTATCCGAAAAGTCACTATCAAGCATCATCATGAGCTATCCGATGAGTCACTGTTAAGCATCGTCATGAGCTATTCAACAAGTCTCTATTAAGTATCGTAATGAGCTATCCGATGAGTTGCTGTTAAGCATGAGCCGCCTGACAAGTTGTTACGCATCGTCCTAAGATGTACAACAAATTGCCATTATGCATCGTCATGGGCTAGCTAACGAGTCATTATAGCATTTTCGTGGTTGATGTCATGGAGGTCAGGGCTGCCAGTGAAACAAGGTCGCTACAGCACTCTTAGCTAGTCTCGACGTTGTGAATCAACACAAAAATTGCCATAGGGCATCACCTTGGGTGACGTCAGAGACATCAGGGTAGTCAGTGAAATGTGGTCTCTTCGGAAATCTTAGAGGGCTTTGACCCCACCACCTTTAAAAAGCTTCCCACGATCACGTTTGTGGCAAGTAGTTGACGAGGTCACTCTGGCACTCAAAACTTTCAGCAACACACCGAGTAAGATGCTTTGGCCTTCTCAGTGGCATAAAGAAGATAATCCTCGAGCTAAAGCCAATAAGAAAGAAGGAAAGCAATGAGTTTCCATGTTCTTTTTTGCTTTACATCGGCTAGGTAGCCAAGAGCTCTACATATAGGATGGTAGATGGCCCAGTCCAAATGCGACGAGGGTTGAAAGGCTACAGATGGTCGATCCCACAACATACCAAAAAAAAGGTGACAACGGCAGGGAACGTATCAGGATTTAACCAATTGTAGGGCACAAGTCAGAGCATGGCGAGTATCGTATGACACAAGCAGCTTCACCTCGCACCACCAACGTTCTAACCCGAACCTAGGGGGCTAATGACGTGGGTGGCTTCCACATGCTCTAAGTCAGAGACATTAGTTTTGGCTAACATTTGAGATCAGTGAAGACAATAGGATCACCTCAGAATGAGACCGAGGTGATGAGGTCGTCTCTGGATGGTGACGAGGCTCCTCTCGAGATCAAGGCCGAGGCGAGGAGGTCAAATCCAACCGACGTAAAGGCCCCAAAGGCTTGCAGGAATCCTGGGCGTTGGAGGTTGGTTCCAACCTACGTGACACATGCAACTGCCCACTCCTCGACCATTGGACTACACCTAGAATGCCGATTGGGGCCAACTTGTACTGTAGCATGGTGCACCTAGTAAGCAACATGCTTCGTACAGTGACGTGAGTCGGCAGGCATGGTGGTAAGGTATGCCTGGTATGGTGGTTGTGCACGTCAGGTGTGATGACACATAATGTAAATACGGCGGAAAGGCACTATCCGTGTCGACGGAGTCCACATCGGTCCAGGGTGATTGCTCACCAGACCAGGGGACATATCAATCTCTATAAAAGCAGAAAGCACTCGACCAGCCCAAGGAAATGCAATCTATTTACGTTGAACCCTCTAAGCGGTTCTTGGACATTCACTGACTTAAGCATTAGAGTGTTTTCCCACCAAGCTGCCTCAGTGGTCTTACATGTCTCGAGCCTGGGACAAAGCATTCCTCGTCGACTATGCATGGACTCTTCCACCCACGTCACCTCAGCTTCGGCCGACATCTTCGGAGCAACCACATCAACCCCAAAGGAGGGCAAGGCCACCGACAAAACTTCCTATTCCTAGCATACATGTACATAACATAGAAAGATGAAAGAGACAAATGCTATATATAAAGAGTGGTTGATCCTAATAGGATATGTGGATCTGTCTCTTAACACCCCAGTCAAACTCATGGGGGATCATACACCAAGAGTTTGTCAATAAGTTCTTTGAAGTGTTGAGTCGTTTAAGACTTTGTTAGAAGATTAGCAAGCTGCTCATTATGTAGACGAAATGTATTGAAGTGACAAAGTTATGGAGAGATAATGTTCATAGACACAATGATAATCAATCTCAATATATTTTGTCCATTCATGGAAAATGAGATTGCCAACAATCTAAAGAGCACTTTGATTCTCACAATAAAGTGGCTTGGGAGCCAATCGAAGAATTGACTTCAAAATCAAGTATAAGTCGATGAAGTTAAATGATCTTAGTAGAAATGTTGGTAATGGCATTTTACTCAGACTCAAGACAATAGCTTGCTTCTTGCTCTGTAAAGAAATGAGAGATGAGCCAAGAAAAATGCAAAAGCTAGTGGTAAAATGATAGTCAGTAGGATCACCAGCCCAATCAACATTCGAATAAGTACAAAACTCCAATGTGCATGTAGATGACATAAACAAGGAGCGATGAATGGTGCCTTACAAATACCAAAGAACATGTCAATAAGTAGCAAAATCGATCAAAGTTGCTGCATAGACAAATTGACTCAAGACATTCACAACATGAATAATGTTAGGGTGAGAAATAGTCAAATACACCAAGAATCCAACAAGTTGTCAATAATGTGTAGGATCCTCAAAGAGAACATCGTCAGATAGACAATACGTTGAAGAATGTGTCAAATATACTTTTGCTAAGATAATAAATAACCACAAGAGGAATAAGCCATTTCAAGCCTAAGAAAGCATCACAAAGACCCAAGGTTCATCATCTCAAACTATTGATGGAGGCAGTGCTTAAGACAGGCAATAGTAGCATCATCATCTCCAATGATGATCATGTCATCAACAAGGAGAAGAAGAATAGCGTAACCAAGAGGAGATTCACAAACAAAGAGAGCATAATTTCTACACTTTCCCAAAAACTAGCGTCAAGAACAACTTGACAGAACTACTCAAATAATGCGTAAGGAACTTATTTGAGTCCATATAGGGCCTTCCGAAGGTAACTGACATGTAGTGATAGTGTAGAAAGATCAGTAGGATGTTGCATATAGGCTTCATCAGAGAGGTGACCATGAAGAAGGACATTCTTCACGTCTAGCTAAAAAAGAGGCCATTGATGAGTAACCACAATAGTGAGGAGAGTAAAAACAATCATTACTTTGGCCACTAAAGAAAAAGTCTACTCATAAACAATTCCATACTCCTATGTGAAACCTTGTGCCACAAGCCGAGCCTTATGACACTCAATGCTACCATCAGATTTGGTCTATCTTGTAAATCCACTTGCAGTTGATTGGAGAAACGCCAAAAGGAAATGGAACAAGATGCCAAGTGTTAATCGGATGAAGGGCCAGAACTTCGTCTATTATAGCTTATTGCCAATTGGGAACTAAATTGCTTGTCAATAGCTCTAAGCTTCTGATAGGTGTGAAGGGCTGCAACAAAGATAGAGAACTATAGAGAGTAGGAGTCCACCAAAATAAGACTAAGGCAAGTAAGAGGATAGCAATTACACTAAGGGTTACACCATGGAGGATCTCCAAGAGGTAGAACATGGGCATGGGTGGGCAAGTCTTGTCTATGAGAGTTAGCAACATCATTAGCCAACAGTATAGGAACATCCCTAGGATCACAAAAATGATGACTGTAGACATGGACAATGGATGGCCGAGATGTGAGGAAAGCTAGTAAGGCAAGAGAGGAGTGGTACAAGGATCATCAAGAGGAAAATCTGGAATAATAATTAGAGAAGAAGGATTGGGATTATATAAGAATGAGAAAGATCCAAAGCCAAATCCCCCAAAAAGGAAAAGAAAGGAACGTCCTCAAAGAAGGTGTCTTGATAAGAGATAATAAGCCAACAAGCTACAGGATTATAGTAGCTATATGCATACAAGTGAATGCACTTAACTACTTATGGAGGAGTTTTATGTCATTATGAGGATGGAGAAAAACAAAATATGTGCAGCCGAAAGTGCAGAGATCTTGATAGGAGATGTTGAACCATAAAGATGCTCGTAAGGGTACATCCAGAAAGAATATAAGATGAGTGATATTGATAAGATAAACAATAGTGACAACAACCTCTGTCCAAGAGGCAAGAGGTACAAATGTAGAGAGAAGAAGCGCCTAAGTAGTGTCAAGGATGTGATGATGCTTGCACTCAACAACACCATTCTGTTGAAGAGTGTAAGAGTAGGGTTGTCAAGGAAGGTTTCCATGAGAATATAGGATAACCCAACAGTCAATAGAGTGTTACTTAAAAGCACCATTGGTATGAAGTACTATGATGATGTAGTGGTCCTCATCATCTAGATCCTATAAAGGATCCATATCTAACTCCAACCCATGAGCCATGAAGTCTCATAAGGGTAATCATCATACATGTTCAGTAGGAAATGTACATAAGAACCAAAGTACTTTCATTGATATAAATATGTACATTAGATTACATTGCCCCATTACATAACAAAAGTGCAAAAGAAAAGTACACTAGCCAAGGGCATACCCCATGGCGCACAAACTCACAAGCTACTAGTAGTAGAGGGTCTCATTCATTGTTGCGAAGGTGCAGTTGGGGGTTGGGAACTCGCTTACCCACTCTCACTTGAAAAGGAGTAAAGGTGTGAGACTCAAAGTCACTGGCTCAATAGGAAAGCCCCCCCCAAAATATATGATAAATCACAATATTCATAATAGTAGATAACTAGGCTGAATTAAGGTAAATACACTAGTAAGCAGAAAATAAACACACCACCGTAAACTATCGATAACCATGCAAGAACTATGAGTAAGCTAGCTCGACGTTACACTCGAGACATAGTAACTAGCCCGTGAAGCCAGAACCTAGTCCGCACAAGAGTATGCAAGTAACTGCATAGTCTCGCAGTCAGAAACACATTCCAATGCCACACCTACACCTGACTACTTGCTGACTGAAGAGGTAGTGGGAACAACTCAATAATCAGCTCAAGACTAGCTGGGACACAGCATGTCTGTCGGTGTCCAATCCCCCAACCACAAGTGCACTCCAACCTACTGGTTGTCCAACAGTCGTCTTTCCCCTACCTAGGATGAGGAACTAAAATGGGAGTTCGGGAAGACGACAAGACCCTATCAGTGCACACAATATCTAGACTAAACATGTATTGGCACACAAAATGCAGAGCACACACAATAGTCAGAGCTCCCGATTAGAGGTAACAGGTAAGTAACCAAGCGCCGACACTACTAGACTTGTCAGAAACTCATCGTAACTCATTCGTATTGCGTAGCATGACCACACACATAAACTTAATCTTCGGCTGGCATAGAAATATTAGCACGTCATACAGGGAGAATAAATCATTAACGTAGCACCTGATAGACCACGACTGAATAAAAAAGTGACAGACCAAGAAACTATGATAAGAACGTGCCTTACCCCTCGACTGCAACAACCAAACCTCAACATGTTAGCACCAAGGACCCTGATATATTGCATCTTACCCCTCAAACACGACCTTACTTAGAGCACACAGAACACATAGTTCTACCCATAAACCTCACTCAAACAACAAATCCCAGCATTCCACATAATTGTACACGTTAAAAGTGGTAAAAACACCTAGGGTAAGCTTCTAATACCATAAACTAACTACGAAGCATGTTCTTGCATTAAATATATCCCTACACATGGATTCCACTCATCAAGGCATGAAGAACGAATTGTACTCACCGTGAGACAAGGTAAACTTCAATCCACACAAGTTAAATGCAACTTATTCAAGTTGAAAGACTCAAGGAACACATGAGAAACTTGGGAGGAGGAGAACCACCCTACCAATTGATGAAGGACAACACCGTTGGAGCCTTTTCATGATGTGGCCGCCTCCTCCTATGCAAATCCAACTTTAGAACACTTCCAAACTATTGAAGAAGTAGAATGCCGTGAAACACTACAGTGGGAAATCGCCTAGAAAAATAGAGGGTGAAAACCCTCATTCTACAGGCACCCAGTCTAAAAAGGCATCAGAAACTTGAACCCATCGCCCTAATAGGCTGCTACATCAACGTGTACTGTCCAGGAACTGCGACACCATAAGGGGCCACGTATTCCTAAGGGACATATATCCCCCACCAAACCACCATGAAACATGCCAAGCTGACCAACCACAATAAAAACATGAACGCGCCACCTAGACTAGGTGCATTAAGAACACGACAATCACACCCCGACTCGTTCCCATCTAGAGACACCAAACCCAACATAACTCAAACCAAAGGTCCGGAATTTACGAAATGACAATGTACAACTCATTCAGAGCTGTACAATCCTCGTAAGAGCATCAACAACACTTTAATCACGGGGTTGCGCACCCCTCGAGACACACAACATGTTTTAAAATTAACTTAAGAGCATGGTATAGGAATGTGATCGCCACCTAACAAGTTGCCATGAATAAGAATAAGATTAGGCTAACGTGCTAGGAAATAGGGTGAGAACAAGGCACTTACTGAAGTCGCGACCGGTCTCCTTGTCGTGACGAGGCTGATGTCGCGACACTCTACCAGGGCACGTCTTCAATGTCTCGACGTACGTGCCTTCCGCGTTCTCTGCTGTGCGGAAGAACGCTTGGTGGACCCTCTTCCTGCCCTCCGGCCGGCCAGAGGACATGAGCCCCTCGTCGAACCTTGCTTGGGATGCCTGCCAAAATGAAGAAAACAACAAAATAAACCTTGTTAGACCATATTTAAGTGTAGCATTTATCCAAAAATGAAATAAAAGGGAAGAGCATGGAGGGAACGAACCTGGGGGTGATTTCAAACCCCTTGGGTGGTATGAAAATGTAGGAATTAAAGGAAGATACATTCCTATCTAAAATAAACAAAAAGCATGCATGAAGAAGATAAGAAGGGGAGAAAGGGAAGAAGGAACCCCAATGGGGTGACTCCCTGGCCGTAGCAGATGCCCTCTGGTCATGTTCAAGCCTTGGAAGATGTGGGAAGTCACCTCCTCAAACCCCAAGCTCCATTGGTGAAGATATCATCATGGCTTGGTGAAGAGGATAAGTCAAAATGGGAGGGAATGAGTGGCCCACGAGCTAAGTGTTGGGTTTGGGGAAAATTGGGCAGCACTTTGTGGAAAAAATGGGGCCCCTCTCCCTCTGAAGAAGAAGAATCCCTTAAATAGAAAGGAGAGAGATTATCCCCATCCTCAAGTGATAATGACCCTAAATGATGAAATAAAATGATGTAAATCCGTAGGGAAGAGTCCTAAGAAGGTCCCATGGACCCTCAAACTGCGCATGGGGGTTGTAGGGATTGCTTGGAGATGAAGATAAGGCCATGAGAGGATAAATAGGAGGTGGTTGCGAAGGCCAGCGCATATAGATCATGTCGCGACGGGTCGTAGGGGTGCGACAACGATTATCGCGACGGCCATGATGGTCGCGACCCTAAGGGCACGTGCATGGACATGCATGGGCTGTCGCGACGGCCATGGGGGGCGCGACATGGATAACGCGATGCAACGACCCATCGCGTTAAGGAAAATTAATTATTCTCAGATTATTGACCAATTATTTGGAAGAATAATCAACAATGAAGTATGTGGACTCTTAAAAGGATAATTGGACGGGATAATGTGAAGATTGGACTTTTAATGGGCTCACAACAAGGCTAAGGAATGGGCTCAAGGTGAGTGACCAACTTGGGGCTCATTAAGATGACAAGAAATATGGTTCAACTTATGGGCCAGAATCGGGTGTCTACAAACACTAGTCTCATTAAAGAGGAGAGAGAAAGTACTATATGCTACAAATGAGATATTGGAATTCAGTATAGACCATTTGAAATAATTAGGGTAAATAGACAGAAGGTCAGATCTATGGTGGAAAACCTTCGTGAAGTTAGTATAATCATCAATAAAAGTGACATAATAGAAGAAAATCTATAATAGAAGATAAAGGAAAAGGTTGGCCACCAAATTAATATCAAATGCAGGGGTTGGCATGGCGAATCGGATCGGCCTGATTCGGCCGAATCGGATCGGATCAGGGGAGATCCGATCCATGATTCGGTTGATCCGATCTGATTCGCATGGGTACATACATACATACCCTTTCATCTCATTTCTTCTTCATACTTATTTACCTGAATATCATTTAAGTAAATATTTATTTACTTAAGATATTACATGTAAATAAGGAAGTACCCCCCATTTGAATCTAATAAAAATATCAAAAAAATCATATCTCTTACCAATAAAAAGTCAACTCTCCCATTGAAGAAGAAAATCACGATTTCGGTGATTTTAGCGAAATACTAACTTTCTAATCTCTCATAATTTAGTCTATCTAAAATTTTGATAATTCAAATAAACTATATGAAATACTAAAAATCCAAAGTCTGGTAAAAAAGTCAAATGTGCATGTGACTTCTCCAAGGGAGCCACTCTCCTACTGACAGCACTTAGTCTATTTGAGACCTCTTAGGATTTGGTCAAACCTAAATTAATAATCCGGAGCGAATCAGACCGATTCGCTCTGATTCCATACGAATCGGATCGAATCAGGGCGAACTCGATTCGGTCCGAATTGTCGTTCCAACAAATCATGATCAGATGTGCTAAAGCAAAAGGTTACAAAGACATAGACTTGCGAGAAGGAAAAGGGAGGGTAGAATGCCTAGTAAGCTTACAACCCTCATAATGAGACAAATGAATAGAAGACTATCATGACCCTAAGACTCTAGACTGAAATAAGAACTTATCAGATGGATGACCAAGGCGGCGATGCCAAATGTTAGCAATAGAGAAAGTCAACCCACGAGTATGAAAGAACATGATGGCCGGAGGGGAAGATGTAGTTACTCTAAATGGTATAGAATACCCACTCTATAACTGGTTCCAATCATCTGATCTATATGCACATCCTTCATAGAATATGCATAAGAGGTGAACGAAATAGTGTGTTCGACATCAACAAGATAACTAATGGAAATTAAGTTTATAGATAGTTTTGAAACATTAAGCACAAGAGAAAGGGTTAAATGACCTAAAAAATCATATGTGCGGGTGATAGTATCACATTGGGAGACACGTAGGGAAGTGTCAGTAGTGGGATAACAATTTTCAAGTAATGAACCATCATAGGTCATATGATGAGAAGCCCTAGAGTCTAAAATGTAGGTAGAGAAAGTACCAGAGGCGGAAAGCATAGTAGAGAGTTCAGTGAGAAAACCAACGAATTGAAATTGTTGAAGTAGTTGCTAAAGTTATTGAAGTTGAGCTTGTAGGATGACCAATTGTGCCACATTTGGATTGACAAGAGACGTAAAGCCACTGACATATACCAAGAGAGGATAGAGGTGAAGTATGCTGGTGAGAAGGTCGGTTCAAGATAGTCATCCTAGGACTATTTGACATGGACAACATAGTGTCGAAGGCAGCAACCATGAAGACGATGGTAGTTTACCAGCAGCTTTGACAATCTCTCTCTCTCTCTCTCTCTCATTGGTGTGCAAGTGTGCATGCATTTTCCACTTTAGTCACCCTACCCACCCTTCATTAACCATCAAAGAGAGTGTGGCCCACCACCGCACTAATGAGGTAAAAGCAACTTGCTGGGATTATCAACTTGACCACCTCAAAGGAGAGAGACAGTATGGCCACCACCACACTAATGAGGTCAAAGCAACTAGTATTGACAACTTGACCACCCTAAATGAGAGAGAAAGTATGGCTCACCACCGTAGTAATGAGGTCAAAGCAAATAGTATTGACAACTTGGCCACCCTCAACAAGAGAGAGACGGTACTATGGCTCACCACCACACTAGTGAGGTGAAAGCAATCATACGGAGATTAATTTACCCACCCTCAACGTCCATCACTCCACTGTCAACCTATCTGATCTTCTAGAATTACTAATATCTCCCTCCATCCCCTACCATAAGGATGCTGCCCATGAGATTCAGATCAATCTTGTCATGGCTTGTAGTCATAGTGTGTGAAAATAAGGAATGGATTGGCTGACCTCTCAGGACGATTGATATCTGAAAATGACCTTGTCTTCGTTGGCTTAGAACTGGGTGAATGACATCGTTGGGAATTGCAGTATCCTTTTGAAACTTTTACTTAATTGAGCGTGTCAGCCAATCTATTCTCATAATTGCAATGTTTATGAGAAGGGAAAGGCTTCATATCTGGTGCGGCTGGGGTTGGCAGGCGGGGCCCACGCCTGCAGATGGCGACCACGCGCCCCACCCGCCAACCAATTTCAGAGTGCTCGCATGGGTGCTTTAGCTGGCAGCGCCAGGTAAGAAGTGCATCTTTTATGAGAAATATTTAGGGTTCATTTCGTTAGTTGTAAAATATATTTATAAGAAAAAAATTTATAAAAAATAAAATATATAATTGTTCGTTTGGTACCAACGTAAATAATCTCTTTGAAAAGATTTTTTAGTGTGTATTTTCTAGTAAAATATTTTTTAGAAATAAGTTTTAAACAAAAAACAAAAAAAATGCTTCAAGCATCGATCCCCTGGCGCCAGTCACAGGCAACTAGTTGTTGGGCACCAGGTGCTGTAGGCCACAGGGCTCTAGGATTCGACTGCCAGGACGTCGGCCGTCGTCAAGCACCGAGCGCCGGTCGTCGACGCCAACTGTCAGTCACTGGCCGTCGGTCGTCAAGCATTGATTGTTGGGAGTCAGACGCTGGCCACCGGATGCCAATCGCCAATCGTCAGCTGCTAGGCACCGACCGCACATCATCGGGAGCCGACCGTAGGTCGTTGACCACTAGCTGTAAGAAGGCAACCGTCGGTCGCCAACTGCCAACTACAGGGCATCGGGCATTAACCGCCTAGGGGTCGGGCGCCGACAGTCGGGCACCATTCGCCAATCGTCGGCCCGTGGACGCTGACCACCGACCATCTAGTGCCAGGCACCAGTCACCGGAAGATGTCACCGGCCATCAACCGTCGGGTGTTAGTCGCAGACCGCCAAGTGCTAGGTGTCGACTGTCGGGCATCGGGTGCCGGCTGTTGGGTGCCAAGCACCAGTCGTCGGTAGTCGGGCGTCAACCACCGGTCATAGACAACTATCACCTTTCGTCGACCACCAACCGTCGGGCATCAACTGTTGGCCACCGAGCACCAGAATGAGAGCAATATGAAAACACTATATGAAAAAGAAATCGAAAAAAAATAGTTTACGGAGTCTCATCAAAGATGCCAAAATTCATGAATTTTGGGGTCAAAGAGTTTTATAAATTAATTTTCCAGGGGTACCAAATAAGGCATTAGGTGAAGTTTTTTCTGAAAATATTTTCCTACATAAAATTTTACTATTCAACAAACAGATCTTTAGGACAAACAGGTGTCTTTATACAAAGAGAATGATGTACATTAAACATGGCATATTTATTAGGATCATGTCATGTATTTTGTGGTTTTCATTGTCTCCCCCACACCTCCATTTTCTTAAGATCCCCAAAATATATAGCATAATTTTAGTGGTGTGTCATGTTTAATGCACATTATAAATTTATTCTCGTATACCGGAAAAAAAAAGGTATATTCTCTTAGTGCAAAAGGGTGTGAACAGTGCCTGTTTGTTAATTGTGCCCATGTGCATGGCATGCACGCTGGCCAATCAAGGCGCCTCATATACATGCCACGTAAACAATCTAGTTTTAAAGTTTTACCAAATTATACCCATACATATTGATGTAACATGAGACAGATGAGATCTCAAGAAAAAGAAAAAAAAATGGTGGGGGACGGCGGATGACTGGTGTGGCTCTATAGCTGGCACATCCCCTCTGAGGCTGGGAACTTTTACCTCGCCTACCTCTTAACGCCATCAGATCGTCGACTGCAACCGGATAGGGATGCAAAGCGCAGTCAATTTGGATCAACATCAATTCTACTATATTCAATCTAATTGCAGCTTTAATTGATTCAGCACAGAAACGTCCAACCTGGTGGGTGTGATCTCCAACCCTGGAACCATAAGTGCACATCCTGATGCGCAGATTTGCCAAATTTTTGTAATTACATTTAAGGTCCGTTTGTTTCAACAGAAAATTTCCTATCAAAAAAAAATTTCAAGAAAAGTTTCATACAATAACTTATTTGGTACAATTGAAAAGTTAATCTATAAAAATATTTTACCTAAAATTATAGATTTGGACATCTTTGATAAGATTCTATAAATTATTTTTATGAATTTCTCTTTCATGTAGGATTTTTATGAGTGTGACTATAATCTCTACTCCACTTCTTAGTGTCCGGCACCCGGCATCCGAAGCCCACGGCAGCCGACATCCAACAGTCGATGCTCGGAGCCTAGCGTCCAACGCCCGACGGCCGACATCCAGCAACTGACATCTGGTGCCCAATGGCCGGCACCCCCGGCGGCCGGCATCGGCGCCTAACATCCGACGTCTAACATTCGACGTCCGGTGCCCTATGTCTGGCTACCGACGTCTGACATCTAACGCCCTACAACCGGCACCCCCGACGTTCGACAGTCGGTGTCCAGCACACGGCGCTCAGCTCCCGATGGCCGGCCGGCGTCTAGTGCCTGGCGGTCAGCGCACGGAGGCTGGCGTCAGGGCCCCCAGCAACCGACGTCCAGTGTTGGGGCCCTGAGCGGCCAACGTCCGATGTTCGACGCCTGGCTGCTAACGTACGGAGTCTGGCGCCCAACAATCAGCATCTGGCACCCGACGCCCTCTGCCTGGCACCCCACACATAGTGCCCCCGATGCTCGGCATCGGGCAACTGACAGTCGACATCCAACTCCCAACGTTCGACGACCAATGCTCGATAGCTTACGTCAAATAGTCAGCGATCAAATTGATCACTACTAGACTGACATGGCTGATGCATACCAGCTGTCATATTGTTCATATCCTATGTTTTTCTGCCTCAAAAACCAATTAAAGTTCGATTTGTAAGATGAAAATGAGAAAAAAGATTATACTTATACAATTATATTTATTATATTTGTGTGGACTTCCATTACATAATAATAAGTATAATTGCAAAAAATGAAATAAATCTTTCTTATATGTGCATACCTACCTCCTCAGAACCTCAGAAGATCGTGGTAAGGAGTTGGTCTTGTCTCGAGATGCGAAGATACCATCTGAAGAGAACTTGAGACTAAGAAACCTGGGCATAGGCCCATTCTCATACATTTGCTCTCTAGCTTTTTTAGAGAGGGATGCTCTAGAGTTCTGCCTGACCGTTTTGGCCGAACAACATCAGACGTTGGTTGTCAGTAGGAGGAGGATGGGCCTATTGGGGTCCTACGACATGAGCTCTGCTGGAGGATGATCCTAGGGGTAGCCATGGGGGAAAGCCGTCCCTCACTCAGACCTATTTTGGATGTGGGAGAAGAGGACACATTCGAAGATGGTGTCCGATCCTTCGCTAGATGTCTAAGGGAAAAAGGTAAGGGCACGAGGCGAGCAACAGGGTGAAGGAATAGGCCTTTAGTCGTGGAGGCTACCTAGTGGGCCGACAACAAGGAGCAATGTGGAGAAGGATCCTATGAGCTTTGCTGATGTTGTAAGGGGAGTTGCAAGGTCTTCTACAGTGGGATGGAGCAGCAACAAGGTCCTTGAGGTAGGCGACCTACCAGAGGATTATGTCAACTGCCGTAGGACTTGGGGAGGAAATCATTGGCCTTGTCTTTTCTAGCCAGTGATGCTGTGGATGAAAGGATCAAGTGAAGATTGGTGGATTTTACTGGAGCAGGGTGGGGGTGTAAGGGTTGCCCCTAAGCTGTTCTTAGTAGTGTGTATGTAGCGACTCGGGATCTGAGACCCAAAAAAGATTTGAATTCTTCATATCCATCCACGAGTGTGAAGACATATAAGGGTTATATAACGGTCTAGAGAGATATACAAGTGATTAAAGTAATTAAAACTAACAATAAACTACAACAATAAAGTAGCACGCTCCCAATTTATAACTCAAGTACATACTTGAAGGGGCACACACTCTGAGAAGGTATGCCAAGATGGTTGATGATACTCAGGGACACTTCTCGACACATGTCCCAAGCCGGAGATAGACACTACTCCTCACAAGCTCGCAACTTGGAAAAGGTAGGAGAGTGAGCCTCACGAAGAAAGAGGCTTAGAAGTGATCCTCCGAATCACACATTCGGCCAAACAAGATATAAAATAAATTAATTAAAATAGGAAAGTAAACAATCAAACACCACCATAAGCACATGCAGCACCAACCACAAGTGTGCAAAACACGGGGACTCGACCTCACAACCTCACAGTGATGCAGCACTACCCCATGCTCGAGCATGCCACCATGAACACAGCAAGTATCCGACCACCTTTGCACCATGATTGCATAGCAGCACAACATCACACCTCACGTCCAACAGCTTGTGGCATCCACTACCACTCGGCATGAAAACACTGATAACTCTATCAGACCGGCCCTAGACCAAAGCACGATCAACCACTCCACAATCAAACATCTTATGCGGTAGGGCACCCTACCAAACCATAGAGCACGAAAACCATAGTGACACCCAGCCAACACAATAAGGCCTAGGAACCCATCATCAAGGCCTACGACTACCACACTTAGTACTAAATGCCTGCTAGGTTCATTGGCACTCACCGACCTTAGAACACCACACTAAAACTTGTGAAAGAACTATGGAAACCAACCACAAGCTATGCTATGCACATGCACCCTACTATTTCAACTGGTGCCTGCTAACCCCATGTAACCTCTCAAGACTCACTAAGAAAATACCACAACTCTAACCACTAGCCTTATAGTCAGGGCACCCACTAGCAACTCAACCTCTAATATGATCCTATGCCTAACCTCCCATGCATTGGGTGAGGCACTAGAGTAACACCACACTTGGCTAAAATCACAACCTCCACGCTACAGTCCCTCTTGCACATACCCCTCCCCTGTAGACTCTAGAACCATGTAGGGTACAACATGCAAGTAAAAAGGGATTTGACTGGGACCCATTGAGGCCTAGCTAACTAGGTATCCACCCAATCATGAGTGCACTCTGGCACCCCCAAGACCCTGCTCTAGCCATCTTTCCTTCTACCCAAACATAGGCAAATTGGAGGGGAGTCAGGAAAATGACGAAACCTCCATCATGCCCCAGGCACAAAACCCAAACCTTAGGACCTCTAGGTCATGGTGCCCAGCACGACTAGTGGAATGCCATGCTAAGAACCACACACCTACAACCACGACTTGTAGAGACACAAGGACTACCATCACGGTCCCCACGGACACGACACTCCATACATGGTCGTCGTTCTAAACATGCTCCACAAAACACCGCCACTACACCTGGGCCCCTCCCGACCACGAGTGTACCAGGATGACGAGTTGGCCACACACTGATTTCCTCTATAGGCATTAAGACACCAATAAAAAACTCCCTACACAGACCATAACCACAAGGATCGATCAGCGGAAAAACTCAAAAACATTGGGCACAACTCCTAAGAACACCCTCGGAAGCAAGGTCATCGCCTATGTTGTGCAGAGAACACCATCCTCAACTGCACACACAACCACAAGGGAGCCCATGGCCCCCAAGGTGATGACACATCGCACCACACCCTGTTGTCCCTAGCCTGAATGTGACACCCACATAGACCACACTTCAGTATGGATCCTGAGGCAATTAAACGCCATACAGGGACATGCACATTGTCACTAAGGGTCACACCTCACATAGGGGACCCTATGCACACATACAAACACTGGCCCAATTGCCAGGGCCATACTAGAAACCAGATAGAGGCGTTACACTAGTCGTCCTATCCACTGCCTACGCATCTCCAAATACATCAAGCATGTTGTGCTTGACAGTAACTAGCCAATCACACCATAGGCAAGTGGTGCATCTCAAGATGCATCTTACAAAATGGCACAACAACACACAATGTCTCAAGTGCAACTCGAGACACCAAAATTGGTCATTCTAAGCCTCAAATCACCGGGAAAACTATGGAAATAGAAAGAGGGAGGGTCTAGAAGGCTCCCCAAACCAAAAACCACGCTTGCAAGTCCACAATCCACTGAACAACTACCCACACCCCCAAATCTGACCTTACTCACATTGCATGATAAACCCACCATTGCATGCAAGCCTACGAAGCCCAAAACACACGAAAGCACGAGTACACCACCATAGAACGTCATCCTACCTCTGCAAAAGCCCGCACCAACCTATTGAGGCCTCTATGTTGATTGGCAACAACCTGCTTGCTGTCCCACCACGTTCACACTGCCACCACAATCAAGACGAGCTCTACAATATTGCCGCCAAGCCTCCACACCATTGTTGGCTGTCAGAGGAAGGAGGAGAGGGAGCGAGAATAGGGCTCATCATAGGTGGGGGAAAAGAGAGGGCTGGGTCGGGTCTGGAAAGGCACATCTCAAAATGCACCACTCGGGCAAACCACGAGAAAAAAATCCTAAACAAGGAAGGCACAACACATGACATGCCACCTAACCTAGGCGCGATTACCCTGACACCACTGGACAACTAGCACACATGCAGTTAGCCTCCTGTATTGACTGACACACTACTTAGATGCTCAACTCAGACTAGGTGCGACTAAGGCCACGTAAAAATGCCATGTAGCACCCCCGGTCAAATGCTAACAGACTGCCATTTACAACTAGACCGAAGAAGGCAACAAAACATAGTCGTGCCACCACCCACTGGCATGCCTCTAGTCGCACCAGTGTCCATGCATGCAACTTGACTCTAATCATAAATGCATGCAAAAATCCAAAGGAAAAGTCTTGGCTAGTCATACGGCACCTCTAGACCCCCTTCTAAGGTTCTAGACCAATCGAAAGTCTTTGGACCACAGTCCAAAAATCTAGGATGCTATAGGGTTGCTGCAAGAGGGAGTGGAAAAGGCTTTGGAAGGGGGCTTGATTATTGTGGAGGGAGCTTTCCTCTGCATCCACCAGTGGTCAATGAAGAGGGAACTTCTCCACCTTTGCTAGTGTGATGTTTTAGGGTGTCCCTGAAAGGGGTACCTATCTAACTATACAACGAGGAAGGCATTGGGTTCCTAGTTTGCCAATTTGGGCGGCATGTGCAAGGATCAATGGAGTTTGCTATGACGGGGGGAAGGGTTGAAGGTTCATGCATTTGTCCAGGGACGTAGTTCGGTGGAGCTACTAGAGACAATCATTGTGGGGTTTAACAGTGAGCGGCTTATCATCCGTTGCACAGTCCTTAAGGAGGAGTTCTACCCCACGCTGTCGGTGCCCTTAGGGCATCCTTTTTTGAGCTCGAAAGTTGAAGACGATGGGTGGGAGGGCGATTTCAACTTAAATTGCCCAGGCCAACGGATCACCGTAGATGCTTTGGATCCGATGTATCAGGTCATTAGTAGGCTTAGTGGCGAGCTCCAAGATGTAGACCTGGTGAACCGAGAACCGTCCAGACCAATTGAGAGAACTTCATTAGCTTGACCTGAGCCGAGACCCCATGGCTTACCCGATATCTATCTTGAGTCATGTATCGAGCCACTGGGACCTGGCATAGGCCATCTTCTTTGCCTAAAGGCTTCACTATGGGAACCAATCCGTGTTGTAGTTCCGCGGTGGGGTACATGGACCCAAGGCCTTGTCATGAAGAGTGAATACATGTCATAATCAACCAAGAGGGGAGGGGTGAATTAGTTATCGCCTATTTAAAAATTCTTTTACACATAATAGATTAAACTCAATTAAGTAAATCTAATAAGCTAGATGTACAATGGAAAAACAATTAAACATCGATACCAACTATCCTAACGTACGTAGAATGGAGATAAGAGAGAAGGATATCGAACCACAGATGCACGCAAGATTTAGAGTGATTTGGCAAACACACCTCTGTGTGTGTCTACGTCCATTACCTCACACCTCGTGAGGATTCCATTAACTTGTTTAACCAGGGTACAAGCCTCAAACCCCAACACACAGTTGTTTCTAGGGACAACACAAACTCCACCTCGTTTTCTAGGAACGAGATAACCCGATGTGTATGCTTCGTATGCACTACACACCAACCAAGAGCTCACGAACCGAGCACACACATATGGTGATGTTTAGTTCAAAAATAACATATCTCAATATGCATATGATAGAGGGAAAAAGAGTAAAACTGAAAGCACAAAGATTCCCCCTGTCAAAGTATGAAGAGCCGGTGTAGAAATGCCTTTCTATGATAAAGAGCTTGTAACCATGCTCCACAAATGAAGCTCCTAGAGGTATGCTTGATGGAGCCACATTCCTCAACCTCCTGATGATGAAGCTTCAAGCTTGGAAGAAGTCTGAGGCCAAGAAGATTGCTTCAGTAATATCTTCACTTGATAGTAGAAATCATGCCTCTCTCTCCAAAACCATAGTTTTTGTAGATAGAGCATGTGACGGAATGCCTCTTTCAATAAAAGTGCAAGAAAGTACACAAGCCTGGGGCATACCCCGAGGTAAGCTAGTACAACT
The DNA here is from genome assembly GCA_014218235.1 of Colocasia esculenta. Lineage (NCBI taxonomy): Eukaryota > Viridiplantae > Streptophyta > Magnoliopsida > Alismatales > Araceae > Colocasia > Colocasia esculenta. Next base: position 28,273,661 of record CM024761.1, on the reverse strand, counting down.
GAGAAAGAAACTACACTGCTACGGAAGCTACACTGCTGGAGGCGCTGGTCCAACACCGCTGCGGCGTGGCCCTGAACTGGAAGACGGTAATGAAACCTCCTCCTCGCCCTCGCCTGTGGGGAATAGGGGTGAGCCTCACTAGTCACTAGCTCAGTAGGGAACTCCCGCAACTCGGGGAAACCATACACAAGTACGAAAGCAGTAAACTATTCTAGCAGTTTATAGCACAACCATGCAAGATATCAAAGCAGTAAATATATTTACCATTTGCCGACTTTATTAAACAAGGTAAATAAATAAACGGCAAAACTCAATCACGTGTACGAGCTAAAGTAGGGACCGCCACACTCGAGCCACGTAGACTGGTTCGTGACACCAGTAACAGACTCGGACAAACAAACACGGGTCTACCTCTCAGTCTCGCAGCCACGGACGAAAGGTCTAGCTGTCGCTCCACGTGGAAAAGTCAAACAACTGTGGAGACCAACTAAACACCACTCCTGCGAACACACACAGCCGCAGGCCCATGCCTGGCACCTCTAGGGTCTCTGGCCAGAGCACTCTAGAGTGAGGCACTGGAAAGGACTAGCTGGGGACCAGTGTCGACTACTGGTGTCCATACCCCCAACTAAGAGCGCGCTACAACTGACTAAAAACAAACACAAAAGTCACTGTCCCATTGTCGTCTTTCCCTCAGCCGGATGAACAACTCAAATAAAGGAGTGAGGGTGTCCAGGACAGACGACACAGACCTCGACGGTACAACACAAGTACCGGGACAAGCCCCGAACTAACAATCTAGCTCACAGAGAACCTGTGGCACCCAACTGGAGAGCTAACCACGGTAGGCGTCGTACTATCTGCCACGCACACAAAACCACGTGCGCACCGCACAAGCCACGTGAAATCTCACGACATTCACGAATACCGACTGGTCACAACACGTGAACACAATGCGACTTGCGTGCATAACACGCCAAGATGCAAACCACTAGCTAGCTATGTAACTAACATGCTAGCTTTGTAAACATGCGCTCCCAGAGTGCCACAGGTGCCAATGCACCACAAGGTATTACCAAATATACCGAATAATAACAATCGGATAATCCCGTCACATAAATCATGTATATTCAGACCACTCGGCTGTGGTCGCGACATGGGCCTGTGTCACCCTCAGAACGCGACGGCCCGATATGGCGTGTTCATCACAGGAACGCGATGCACCACCACATCGCGTTCCCCACCTGAACGCGATGGGTCGACCTATCTGTAATCACAGGGATTGTGCTTCCCCTCGACACATGAACATGTACTAAGACTAATGGTGTGGAAATATGGATGTGATCGCCACCTAGAATATTGCCAAATGAAGAAAATAATACGGGCTAACTATTCTAGGAAAGGAATGAAGAGAACTGAGGAGTACCTGATGTCGCGGTCATCATGAGCACCGCGAGAGCGCTGAGATCGTGGCCGTCTAAACGGTCGCATTTCTTGTCGCGTCACTCTCCTCTGTCGTGTTCTCTTTGTGCGGGAGCTGTTGGAGTATGGACCTTCTTCTCGTCTCCCGGCCAGCTGGAAGGCAAGAGCTCCTCATAGATGACGCTTGGATACCTGCCATAAAAGAAAACAAACAAAAGGAAGCCCTATTAGAACACGTTAAACATAGTACCTATTCTAAAATGGAAAGAAAAGAGGGAAGCATGGTGGGAATGAACCTGGGAGGTTTTTTAAACCCCCTTGGGTGTAGGAAAAAATGTGGGTGTGTGCTGGATATGTTCTATTTAAGAATAATATGAAAAATGCATGCAAAAGAAGGAAAAAGGGAAAAGGAGAGAATGAGCCCCATTAGGGCGACTCCTTGGCGTGGTTGTAGCTCGAAGGATCGTCCAAAAGCATCAGGAGAGTGCTGGAGTCGCCCTTCTCATGTCCCGTGCTCCATAGGTGATGCAATGAGTTGTTTTTGGTGGAGAGGGATGTGAGGGAAATGGAGGAAAAGGGTGGTTGTGTGGCTAAGTATCTGTCAAAGGAAATTTCGGCAGCCCTTCGGGGTAACAATGAGGCTCTCCTCATCCTTGAGGAGGTGCCTTTCTCTTATAGAGCCATGAGAGAGAAATGGGTGATATTATCTCTTAAAAAATGGTCAAAATCCAAAATGGGAGATAATGGCCTTTTAAAATTGCAATGGAGAGTCCAAGGGATCCTCACAAGAGTCCCTAGGGCCAGAATCTCGCCCCAAGGGGTGGAGATATCTCCTAGGGATAAAGCTGGGTCAATAGGAGGATAAATGGGAGGTTGTTGCGGAGTCTGGTGCGCTCAGGCATTGTCGCGGCGTATCGTAGGGTCGCGACTAGAGACGCGATGGGCTGGGGCATCACGACAGTAAGCCCACGTGCATGGATATTATGCATGGGCTGTTGCGGCGTCTAGGGCCGTCGCGACTAGAGCCGCGGCACTACGATATGTCACGACTAGGAAATTGAATTATTTTGGATTTATCAGCCAAACACACAACAGATATGAGCTATAATTGCACACGGACTCTCCAAAATAATAATGGGCGGGATTTCAAAGCAATTTTAAATTGTTAATGGGCTCAATCAAGGCTAATGATGGGCTCAAGGTGAGTGACCAACTAGGGGCAAACTAGGATAACATAAAATGTGGTTCAACCCATTAGTCAGAACCGGTGTCTACACTATCGCGTTAAAATCGTGATAGGGGGTTCCGTCGCCTTCACAGGCAGGAACCCTAATCCGGGATCCTCTCCACGGATTACCACTATATGCTATGCAAACCAGCCTTAATTCATATTTTTCATGCTTTTGTGAATCCCTAAACATGGTATCTACTATTAGGAAAGTGAATAATGGATCAAACCACTCTCCTACGCAATACATAGCCCGGAAAACAGGAGGAGTCACCCTACCTTCGCAAAGAACGCGCAGTACAGCGATCCCTCGACGTTTCTTCCGCTTCACGCGAGCTTCCCGCGGAGAGAACACGCCAACCCGCGAGCTTTTACGCCGAAATCCTCTAGGAAACCCGCACGACCTCTCCCCCTGGCTGAGCAGAACTCGTTGCAGTTCTGCCTGGCTAGGGTTATTTAAAAACCCTTGATGGTTGAAATCGCGACACATGGTCGCGACGCGACCTAATCGCGATGGAGCTAAGTGTTCCTTCTCAAGGTTGACGTCTGTAAGTCGCCCAGCTCTCGACACATGGCGCACATGTAGACGATCAGCGCCACAAAGCGGCAACAAGAACGCGACCGGCAAGAGTGTCGCATTCAGAACGCGACATCCCATGCTGTCGCGATCACAGACAGAGAACCCTGGGGTACTGTAGGCCCAAACTATCGGCCCAGTAAGCCCCAGAAACACGAGCGCACACCAAACACAAGCCATATTGGCCACGCATTGGCCTCACAAGCGTTGAACACAAGATTCACAAGGATCTGAAAAATACGCGACGTTACATTACTATCATCTAAAAAGAAATTTCGACCTCGAAATCCATAATACATTCCAAATACATTCAACTTTAAAACATAACTACAAATACTATCATCTAAAAAGATTTAAAACTTTATTAAACAAGTAAGGATACCCCTTAGCCATCTCCTCGGCTAATCCCCACGTATCCTCACCTCCCAGCCTATTTTCCCACCTGACCTTAACTAATTCAATTTATTTGTTCCTTAGCTTCCTTGTCTTATGGCCTGTAATTTGCACTGAGTATTCAGGCATGGACATATCTGGTCTCAAATCTCCAACTTGATAACTGATTATTTGAGCTGGGTCTTCAATGCACTTCTTTAACATGGAAACATGGAAAATATCATGAACATCTGCAAAATTAGCTGGCAAATCAAGTCTATAGGCTACCTCTCCAATTTTCTCTAATACTTGAAAGGGTCCTACATACCTTGGACTCAATTTTCCTTTCTTACCAAACCTCACAATACCTTTAGTAGGAGAAACTCTCAGAAAGACAAAGTCTCCAACTTCAAATTGAAGTGGTCTCCTTCGATTATCAGCATAACTTTTATGCCTGCTTTGAGCTGTCTGCAACTTTCCTTTAATAAACTTTATTATTTCAGTGGTTTATTGTATCAACTGAGAACCTACCATTTGCCTTTCTCCCACTTCATGCCAATTTAATGGTGTTCTGCATGGCCTTCCATATAAAGCTTCATACGGTGCCATCCCGAGACTGGTATGATAACTATTATTATAAGCAAATTCAACCATACTCAGATGTTGCTCCCAGCTACCACCCCAAGCTAAACAACATGCTCGCAACATGTCTTCAATTGTCTGAATAGTCCTCTTTGTCTAACCATCTGTTTGGGGTGGTAAGCTGAGCTATATCTCAGTTCGGTGCCCACTACTCTCTGTAAGCTCCTCCAAAAACCAGAAGTAAACCTGGGATCCCTATCAGAAACAATAGACTTCGGGATACCATGTAGTGGAATGATTCTATCAACATAAACCTTTGCTAATCGGTCCACTGACCAGGACACACTTACTGCTACTAACCTGCATACCTTGGTTAGCTTATCAACGAATACCCATATTCCATTATGTCCCGCTGCTGACCTCGGCAAACCTGCTACAAAGTCCATAGCAATGTCATCCCATTTTCATTGCGGAATGGGTAATGGTTGCAATAAACCTCCAGACTTCTGATGCTCTGCCTTGATTTGTTGACAAATTGCACATTTTGAAACAAATTCTGCTATTTCCTTTTTCATATGAGGCCACCAAAAATGCTTCTTCATATCCTGGTACATTTTGGTACTACCGGGGTGAATAGTGTACCGAGATTTATGGGCTTCTTATAATACTTTTTGCTTTACTTCCTTTTCCGCTGGGACAAATAACATGCCTTTGAGTCTGACCACACAGTTATCATCAATAGCAACTCCTTCCATTTTCACAATTTCAGCTAAATTTACATCCGCTCTTTGGGCCTCAACAATTTGCCAATACAGTGATGGCTCCACAGCACTACTAGCTAATATTGCCCGTCGCTGACTGCTTGGCACATACAAGGAGTTTTCTGCTATCTCCTCATACAATTTCCATTCTTTGATCATCATTTGACTTAAATATGCTTTTCTGCTTAGAGCATTAGCCACCACATTGGCCTTACCTGGATGGTAAGCCAAACTAAAATCATAATCTTTTAAATACTCTACCTATCTACGCTGACGGAGATTCAAGTCTTTCTGGGAAAAGATATACTTTAAACTTTTATGATCTATAAAAATCTCAAATCTCTCGCCATACAAATAATGCCTCCACATTTTAAAGGCAAATACAACTGCTGCCAGCTCCAAATCATGGGTTGGGTAATTCTCTTCTGCTGGTTTCAGTTGCCTGGACGCATAAGCTATTACCTTACCACGCTGCATTAGCACTGCACCAAGCCCTCTTCTAGATGCATCTGTATACACAACAAAACCACCATTACCTTTCGGTAATGCAGCACTGGTGCCGCTGTAAGTCTCTTCTTTAATTCCATGAAACTTCTTTAGCATTCACCAGACCATACAAATGGCACACCCTTCCTAGTCAGTCTAGTCATGGGTGCCGCAATCTTAGAGAAATCCTGAATGAAGCACCTATAATAACCTGCTAATCCCAAAAAGCTTCTAATTTTAGTAATTGTTTTAGGCACCTCCCATTTCATCACTGCCTCCACTTTACTTGGGTCAACTGCCACTCCCTCAGCTGATATGACATGGCCCAAGAACTAAATTTCTTTTAGCCAAAATTCACATTTACTGAATTTGGCAAACAACTGATTATCTCTTAATAGCTGCAAGGCTAGCCTCAAATGTGCTACATGCTCCTCTTCAAATGCAGAGTAAATCAGAATATCATCTATAAAGACCACAGTAAATTGGTCCAAATATAAATGAAAAATCCTATTCATCAGATCCATAAAAGCTGCAGGAGCATTGGTTAGCCCAAATGGCATAACCACAAACTCATAGTGACCATATCGAGTTCTAAATGTTGTTTTATCAATATCACCCTCTCTAATTCTCAACTGGTGGTACCCTGACCTTAAATCGATTTTTGAAAATACATTAGCTGATTGCAACTGATCAAACAGATCATCAATTCTAGGTAACGGGTACTTATTCTTTATGGTCACATCATTCAATTTTCTATAATCAATACACATTCTAAAGCTTCCATCTTTCTTTCTTACAAACAACACCGGCGCCCCCCATGGGGAGCGACTCGGTCTAATGAACCCTTTTTCCAGTAATTCTTCTAACTGCTTTTTCAATTCCTTAGTTCTGCCGGCGCCATTCGATATGGAGCTTTACAAATCGGCATGGTGCCTGGCAACAACTCAATGGTAAAGTCCACCTCCCTGTGTGGAGCTAAACCTGGCAAATCATCTAGAAAAACATCTGCAAATTCCCTAACCACGGGAACTGCTTCTACTGACTTACCAGCCTCATCCAAACTCACAGAAGCTAAATAAGCTACACATCCTTCATTAACTAATTTTCTAGCTTTAATTACAGAAATTATAAACTTAGAAGTACGAGAGGGCATACCTTGATATTCAAACACTATACCATTAGGGTGACAAAACTTGATTCTTTTCTTTCTGCAATCTAGCATAGCTCCATAAGCTTCTAACCAATCCATACCCAAGATAATATCATAATCAGACAATTGAAGAGCATACGACCGACCCGGCATCTGGTTCCCTTGAACCACAATAGGAGCTTCATCTATATAACACGAGGTGAGCATAAACTCGCCCGAGGGAACCTCCACTACTAATTCACATGACTTCTCTTCTAGAGGATGAGCCATACAATCCAAAACGGAAATGAAAGAATGAGAAGCACCTGAATCAAATAGAACTCTGGCTGAAAAATCATAAAGAGGTATTATACCTTCTATCATGTACAATGCCTCTGCCTGGGCACGGGTGATAGCCATAACCCGGCCTCTATCTCGCTGCTGCGGTGCACCTCCACCATGACCTGCTAATGGCTGTTGGGGCTGTTGTTGCTGCTGAACACCTCTACCATATCCATATTCTCTTGGATACGGACAATTGCGAATCAAATGCCCCGGCTGATTGCAATTATAACATCTATAACCTGGTGGGATAGTGGGCTGCCAAGCAGTGCTCTGCTGTGATTCCTCTACCTCTGGCTTATAACCACGCCCCTGCTGAAACTGCTGACGACCTCCTCTTCCTCTTCCTTTGCCTTTAAATACTTACTTCAATTTCTGACCCCACTTACCAAAACCTGAAGAAGAAGGTCCCGCTGGTGCTTTTCCCTTACTAACTCCTGCTGCCTGCTGGGGTAGCCGGAAACTACCTGAACATGACCCGCTTTCCTGCCGAGCCCGAATAGACCTCTCAAGTGTACCTGCTCTCTGGGCTGCCTCCTCAACTTTTCTACACATCAACGGCATCACCGCATTCTGTAACTCTTCTCTCAGACCCCGAATAAAATACTCAACCATCATAGCATTATCTGATACTACATAAGGTGCATATCGGCTAAGTGCCATAAACCGCATTTGATATTCTAAAACTGAGGTATTACCTTGCTGAAGTGTCCGGAATTGCTCTCTTTTCGCTTGCTGCACTTGAAGTGGAAAGAATGTGTCATTAAATGCCTCGAGAAATTCTGGCCATGCAATAACCTCCTCTATCCTACCTGCAAAGGTAGTCTGCATCTTCAGACGCCACCACTGCTGTGCAAAGCCTCTCAACTGATATGTGGCTAGCACAACTTTTTCCGCTGCTGGACACCTCATGGTCGTAAGGACCCTTTCAACCTCATGAATCCAGTGCTCTGCAGTATTTGGATTTGGCCCTCCTGTATAAGTGGGCGGCTGCAATCTCAAAAACTTTTCAACTTGCATCACTGGCTCTTCTGCCATTACTGGTGGTGGTGGTACAGGTGCCACATAGGGTACCTCCACCCTTGGCGATGGTGGAACTGGGGCCACAGGTACTTCAGCAACTGGTGGTACTACTGCTAAAGGTGCCGGTGCCTGTTGATCCATCCTCATCCTAAAATCGGTGAGACTTTCCCAAATCCTCTCAATCATACGTTGAGTGGACTCTTCAGGGTCCTCTCCTCCACCACCCCAATCCCTTCTATCAACCATCTCAACTCCCTGCACAAATAACATATCCATTACAAACAAAACCAGTCATTACAAAACCAAGATCAGCTACCAGCGGTGTACAAATGTAGAAATAAGGCTATGTAATTTCCCGGTTCCTTTATATTTACACAGACCTCGCTCTGATACCAACTGTGATGGAATGCCTCGTTCAAGCCCGTTAAACCAATCACGAATTTAATCCGAGTCCGCCTCCCGCGAACGGGCTGTGGCCTCGTAAGGGATACCATACTCGAGTCCGTGTAAACAGAAAGTAACACACATGATCACATATAGAATTCACCATTTCATATATATTACATCAGATTTACATAGCCAAATTTCAACAAAAGCACAAGAAAGTTAACAAGCCTGGGTCATACCCCGAGGTAAGCTGGTACAACTGAGAAAGAAACTACACTGCTACGGAAACTACACTACTGGAGGCGCTGGTCCAACACCGCTGCGGTGTGGCCCTGAACTGGAAGACGGTAACAAAACCTCATTCTCGCCCTCGCCTGTGGGGAGTAGGGGTGAGCCTCACTAGTCACTGGCTCAGTAGGGAACTCCCCCAACTTGAGCAAACCATACACAAGTACGAAAGCAGTAAACTATTCTAGCAATTTATAGCACAACCACGCAAGATATCAAAGCAGTAAATATACTTACCATTTGCCAACTTTATTAAACAAGGTAAATAAATAAATGGTAAAACTCAATCACGTGTACGAGCTAAAGTAGGGACTACCACACTCGAGCCACGTAGACTGGTTCGCGACACCAGTAATAGACTCGGACAAACAAACACAGGTCTACCTCTCAGTCTCACAGCCACGGACGAAAGGTCCAACTGCCACTCCACGTGGAAAAGTCAAACAACTGTGGAGACCAACTAAACACCACTCCTGCGAACACACACAGCCGCAGGCCCATGCCTGGCACCTCTAGGTCTCTGGCCAGAGCACTCTAGAGTGAGGCACTGGAAAGGACTAGCTGGGGACCAGTGTCGACTACAGGTGTCCGTACCCCCAACTAAGAGCAGGCTACAAGTGACTAAAAACAAACACAAAAGTCATTGTCTCATTGTCGTCTTTCCCTCAGCCGGACGAACAACTCAAACAAAGGAGTGAGGGTGTCCAAGACAGACAACACAGACCTCGACGGTACAACATAAGTACCGGGACAAGCCCCGAACTAACAGTCTGGCTCACAGAGAACCTGGGGCACCCAACTGGAGAGCTAACCACGGTAGGTGTCGTACTACCTGCCACGCACACAAAACCACGTGCGCACCGCACAAGCCATGTGAAATCTCACGACATTCACGAATACTGACTGGTCACAACACGTGAACACAATGCGACTTGCATGCATAACATGCCAAGACGCAAACCACTAGCTAGCTATGTAACTAACATGCTAGCTTCGTAAACATGCGCTCCCAGAGTGCCACAGGTGCCAATGCACCACACGGTATTACCAAATATGCCGAATAATAATATCGGATAATCCTATCACATAAATCATGTATATTCAGACCACTCGGCTGTGGTCGCGACATGGGCCTGTGTCGCCTTCAAAACGCGACGGCCCGATTTGGCGCATTCATCACATGAACGCGACACACCACCACGTCGCGTTCCCCACGTGAACGCTATGGGTCGACCTATCGCGTTAAAATCGCGACAGGGGGTTCCGTCGCCTTCATAGGCAGGAACCCTAATCTGGGATCCTCTCCACAGATTACCACTCTATGCTATGCAAACCACCCTTAATTCATGTTTTTCATGCTTCTGTGAATCCCTAAACATGGTATCTACTATTAGGAAAGTGAATAACGGATCAAACCACTCTCCTATGCAATCCACAGCCCGAAAAACAGGAGGAGTCACCCTACCTTCGTGAAGAACGCGCAGTACGGTGATCCCTCAGCATTTCTTCCGCTTCACGCGAGCTTCCCATGGCTAGAACACGCCAACCCGCGAGCTTTTACGCTGAAATCCTCTAGGAAACCCGCACGACCTCTCCCCCTGGCCGAGCAGAACTCGTTGCAGTTCTGCCTGGCTAGGGTTATTTAAAAACCCTCGATGGTTGAAATCGCGATGCGACCTAATCGCGATGGAGCTAAGCGTCGCCTTCTCAAGGCTGACGTCCGCAGGTCGCCCAGCTCTCAACACATGGTGCACATGTAGACGATCAGCGCCACAAAGTGGCAACAAGAACGCGACGGGTAAGAGTGTCACATTCAGAACGCGACATCTCATGCTGTCGTGATCACAGACAGAGAACCCTGGGGTACTGTAGGCCCAAACTATCGGCCCAGTAAGCCCCAGAAACACGAGCGCACACCAAACACATGCCACATTGGCCATACATTGGCCTCACAAGCGCTGAACACAAGATTCACAAGGATCCAAAAAATGCGCGACGTTACAGAGAAACTTTAGCTTTGTGTGTTGGCTTCCTGGTGCGTGGGATGGATGGTATATATATGTACCAACCCAAAAGATCTCAATGTGGAAGTAACCACGGGCAGAAACCTAATTGAGGAAAGAGTTCATGCAAAATAAGAAACTGTGTTTCCGTAATCGGTCAACCTGAATTGCCTAATCAGTCGTCCAATTTTGGACTTAGCCTTTAAATTGACTTGCTTCTTCTTCTTCATCAAAGCTTGAACCAAATCAGTCATCCAATTCCATGAAATCGATCATCTGATTCTTGGACTGTCCCAGCGGTAGTCAGCACTAGCTACATCAGTCGTCTGATTCCCTTGTATCGGTCGATTGACTTTCTGCAACAGTGTAGATTAAAAGTCAATACGAATTATAAAGTATAAACACTTACCTTGGTCTTGCAAAGTCCACTTCAATATGACTTTTAGACTATTTTGTTGCACACTCAATAATTAAACTCTTAAATTAAGTATAAATAAATCAAATACTTGGGTCAACAACATGAATTCAATTAGTGATTTGTGATGTTATTAACATAAATGAGAATTAGTTTTTTTTTGTGATCATCAGAATCTACAGAGTACAACACGTCACCCTCTAGCGGTGACATATGTTGATCTAGTCAGCTCAAGAAGGGATGTGTAACGACCCTCTTCATACCGGTACGATTATACCAATCCCCATCGGTATAAAGGGCGTCGTCACAGTGGGACATGTATCCAACACTGGTCGATAGGTTGATATGTACCTAGATAGCAATAGAGTACAGCGGAATAAAAATAAACAACTCAACTCTTAACCTGTCACCAACACACATTCCACAATCTAAATAGCGAGATAAAAAGACAATGTCCACATTAATACAAAATAAAGAGAACTACAATGTCCAAATATTGTCCATACAATAATCCTTTTTGTGCAAAAGAAAAGTACAACTAGTAACAGCTCCACAAAATAGTCTTCTAAATGATGATCCTCACCACGCTTCCTTCTAGTGCACGATACCTGTCAACCTGTACGCCGAAGCAAGAGTGAGTCCAAAGACTCAGCAAGCAACCAAAGTCTGAACTTAACCTGTCACACTCACAATATGGCATTAACATTTAAGAGATGCACACTATCATCAAATCACAAAGGTACTCATGTTCTTACTCTCAACTAGCAATACATATTATCTTTACAGGAGCATGCTTTAGTCTACCATAAATCTATTCTAAATCATGAGCATTTCATCATACACATGCACTTGTTACCTACACTTAACATGTAGGATGATTCGTCCACACATTCTTTTATTCCATAGATGTCTCTACTACTAGAGCATAAATTTAACATGAAGAAAGAGAACAAGCTAACATGATGACTACTTCCTTTTCACATGCCCTTTTGTATTTATTTATACAATTTACTTATTGTTTTAACATCATAAAATCACATGCACCTAGTTTCACCTTTTATAGCATAACTTGAAGGTTAAAACATGGTGAAACCATTTAGCAATCCATGAGCACTTAAGTATGAACTCTTACTAATTGAGCCTTTCAACTATCATGGAATCCAATTACATGCTCGCTACCATTTCATTCACATGAGAACTATATATATATATGCACAATTCAATCACACCATGATAGCAATTAACGTGAGATTCTCATATGTTTGAAAGGGAAATTCCTAATATGGATTCTACTCATTCTTACACATGTAAAACATTGTTTTGCATACATTTAGGTTGCTGTTTGGATATGCATTTAACACTTTCATGACCTATATCATAAGTTTACAATCTAACACATTTATTTCACATGATTGCACACTTACTCATTCACATTGTTCACTTTTTACACATTTGACATGTACACATGTTCACACTTACACAATTTACTCATTTCCACATCATTTACTCTTCCACTTTCACTTATCACATATCACATCGATTGCACTTACCACGTGCATCTTGGGCACTTACCACGTGCCATATTCACATTTTTCACACTTTATTCATTCTTTCATTGGTTAATCAATTTGCCATGACACATAGTCCTAACCACCAGTAGAGGACACTAACAATAACACAACTCATTCTCATAACTCTTTTCACAACACATAACACGACTCATAATCACATACCCACCACCTAGGCAATACAGTGGTGAATCTTGGTTACTGCGCAGACCGGGAGAAGCCCTCTCCACCCTATCCAGTGGTACCGTCCACCTCCGGGGTTTTCCCAATGCCTTTGGGACAAACTTATATCACATGGAGCCTTCTATAGGGACTTTTCTATATACGGCTCCCGATGCCTCTAGGGTAGCAGTGTCACATAGGCACAACTTTTACACTTTACTCATACCGAGTTTTAACACGTATTTTACACATAACACTCACATCTCCTTCGTTTTCTCATGCACAATGTGACTTTGTTTTTCTCCTAACCATGCTACTACAGATTTCAGGAGTTTAACACAGTAATTGCACTTGAATCAGGTTGGGTTTAAGCAATAACTAACCACATTACGATAACAAACGTAGATTATTACATTTCACATGAAAAACACATAACTCTTTATATACTGGTCCGAATGACCTGAAATTTTAACCACATGCTATTTTCGGGTTCAAGATCATACCCTCAATTTTTCAGATTTTTCTGAGCTGAATTAAATTTACAGAAAATCAAACATCTATTTTACATGCTATTTGAAATCCCTATTAGCATGGAAACCTAGCATAAGCATTTGATTTAACATGCCTCAGCCCTGACCTAACATGCCTGTATTTGCACAACATTCTACCCGTATTTATTGCACAAAGCACGATTTACTAGAGAATTTAATAGTCCTACAAATGTTCTCTATTTTCCAAAACATAAGTTCTAATAAATCATACAAACATGGGAAAAATCATAGAAATTGTAGGGGTGACTGATGCATGCATACATGGCTCACGACATTTAACGCTTTCCGACCCTCACTAAATCATCCAAACAGTGAGTCAAGAAGGTCATTGCCTTAACATACATGCATTTTCGTAAAGCAATTTAAATTGCATTTCTCATACCATGCTCAATAACCCATCCACACACCACAATAGGTATCTTATATAACATATAGGGTTTACAGTATATCCTCATCGCGAGAAACCCATCAAAATAGTCATTTAGAGGAGAGAAAACAGTTAACGGTTCTGTCCTGACGAACTCAGCGTCAATGTCTAGCCGTTTACAGGGGTTGACGGCCTTATCGCATGCCGTTAACAGATGCACTTGACGGCAAGGTCTCTTGCCGTCAAGTTCCTGTCTGTGTAAGAACACAGACCGAGCTTGGAAAAAATCTCAGAATAGGGGCTCCAGGACACGAATTAAAATCCACAAAATTCCTGAGACTTAGGGGACATGTCTAGGCTCAAGACCTAGGGTTTACTTGCCTTTGAATAAATCTCCAAACGGATTAAAATGGCCGGAGACGCTCTCCTTGGGCAGTGCCAAGAAGCCTCCAAACTCCTTTGCTCCGGGTTCTAGGGGGTTGTAGGTCGTTGTCCAGCACCGGGGAGCCTTCTCCTATGCTTGGACTTCCTCCTTGTCGAAGAAGATCGCCGGATCCAAGCTTCAGAACACCGGATTTGAGCTCCCAAGTTCAGGTTTCCTCACATTCCTGAGCTAGGGTTTCTCTCCTCTTGAAAAGGCCAAGAGAGCACCTTGCAAGCAGCAAGGTTGATGTTTTTATGAGGCAAGACCCGAAGTCTGCCTTTGCAGGGGTGGGAGAGCCTTTGGGTCGGCCATCCCCCAATCAGGAGCATGGCAAGCCATGCATTTCTGACCTGCTACGCATGCAGTGTCAGAAAGGTAAACGTCCACCTATGTGGACGGCTACATAAGGCTTGGCGTCCATCGAGATGGACGCCGACAACTCATGGGCGTCCACCCAGGTTGACGCTAATTGGCCCTTCGGCCAGAACTTAAAAACATGCAGAACTATGCTTACACTATATATATATATATATACAATGTATAAGGTGTAACATGTATATTACTATACCAGGCAATCAACAACATTTATACCTAGGCATACACAAGCATACATAAATACACTAAGATAAGATGTACGTAGACATCTACCTATGCGTACATAATTTTTACATAAGTGTGACTCAACACACGGCAAGATAAAATGACAAGAATTGCGAGGGCTTCGCAAATCATTAGGAGGTGATATCAATAGGTTAACTAGGAATAATTTATTCGATAAAATAGTCCTTGCATACACACACTTGATTTGACATATATATAGTATACACACTGGTGTAGCATACTTATGTACATTATGCTTGAAATAGATGGATACAACATGCGCACCGGTAATTAGATTAACTTACACAACTTTACCTAACATTGCTTAAGTACTATATGCATAATTTAGCCAATTGACTATTCTCACCTAAATATCATAAAAATACATGCATGTTATTCATGAGGAGTATAGAATCTCAATATAAACTACTAATTACACCTACCATGCTTGAACTCCTTATGTATATGCAATGTACGAAGTACAATGTACACATTAACTAAACCATGTAAACGAACAATGTTTACAACTAATCATACACATGCATACACAAGTACACCAAGGTGTTATGCATGTAGAATTAGGTATACAATTGTCACACGCATAAGATAACATATATACGTACATACACATATGTACTTCATACACTCCCATATAAAATTCCATGAAATAGGTAGTATAGGATATTCTTCAATATTTAGATAGCACATGCATAGTATTATTCAAGTATCCTAAGTCAGAGATTCTTGGTATTCATAATACACCTCTAATTAGATAATTATTCACTTCTACATTAATTATCATACACACGTATGTATATATATATAGATATACGCACATGCTCATGCTCAAGAGAAGGATAAAACTTATAGTAGGCACAATGAACTACGCATGCTAAGCATACAACAACCGAACACCCAACACACCATTCATATACATACATAAATATAAAGAGAATAAAAATTCGGGGTCTCACAGGATGGTTCCATGAGGAAAATCATAAGAGCCACCAGGAACAACTCTACAAAGGGGGTTTGCTGCCATTGCAGTCAAGTTAGTTGGCGGAGGTGCAGATTTATGGGGAGAAGACTCCTTGGGGTTCCAGAGGTCTAGATTGTAAGCCAAATTATGACTGAGTAGGGGTGCTTGAGTAGTCTTCCTTGCCTTTGGTCCTGGTGATAGAGAAGTCATCTTTGGTAGGTATGGCAGTCAATTTGGGCGAGCCTTCTCTAGATGCTTTAGAGGTACAAGGCCAATTAGCCCTCGTTTTACTACAACCAGATGTGGAGAATGAAGCTTTGATGGCTAGCAATAACCATGGGAAATATGGTCAGGATTTGCTTATGTACAATGACTATGATGGAGCAGGAAAGTCTGCTCTAAGGATGAAGGATGTGAGGACTCTTCTCAAGGAAGTGGAGGCTTTGTGCACACAGCAAGCTAGGGAGGTGGCAGGAATGTTGGGCATTTCTTCTGTGGCAGCAAAGAAGGATCTAAAGGGAGCTTTTTCAATAATCTATAGGAGATGGAGTGCAAGTTTCTGAGCAGGTGAGAGGGCTTTCCAGAGAGAGGGTGAAGGAGTGGTAGAAGAGGGAGATGAGAGAATGAGAATTCTAACATGGAATTTATTGGTCTAGGTGGGGTGGAGAAGAGGAGGACAATGGAGGAGTTGGTCTATAGGTGTAAGGTGGATGTCTTATGTGTGCAAGAGACAAAGTGGGATGGGGATGGGAGTGCTATCATGAGGGAGATTGGAGGCAGTAGGCTGACTAAAAGAGTTGCCTCTTCAACCGTGGGGAATTCGAGGGGTATTCTTCTCTTGTGGAATCCATTTGAGGTGAAGGAATTGATGTTTGATAGGATGGTTAGAACATGGGCCATCTCGGTGCATTTTAAGGGAGTGAAAGATGATTTTCTTGGGACTTTACTATCCAATGGCCTACAATCTATGGAGGATAAAAGATAGCTATGGGATGGGATAACTTACTATAGCTTCACCATTCTTCAGAGAGGCTGAGGTGCTTGGGCAGAGATTTTAATGCAATAGAACATTCGTTAAAGAGGATTGGGACTTCTTCTACATATGGGTTATGGATTACTTCTCATATTTTATCTAGGAATCAGTGTTAGTGGACATCAGAATGTCTAGAAGCTTCTTTACTTGGTCTAACCTTAGGGAAAAGGCTACATGCTCGAGGTTGGATAGATTCCTGATTTTTATTGATTGGGAGGACCGCTCAAGTTTTGGATTTTCCTAGAGTGGTTTTGGATGAAAGGCCTATTCTTTTGAAGACTTATTGGGTGTAGGATAGGAGAAATAATTTCAGGATGGAGTTGTTTTGGACGCAAGAGTCATACTTTATGGATGTGGTATCAAGGGCTTGGTTTGATGTGGAGATGGGACATTTAGCTATGGGCACTCTAGTGAGGAGAATAAGACACACTGTACATACTTTGAGGAGGTGGGGGATGGAAAAACTCCATCAATAAGAGAGGCGAATCTCAAAATGTTACAGTAGATTGATAGACTGGATAGTTTAGAGGAGGTAAGGCTTCTAGATGACGGGGATAGAGCTACTTGAGATGCTCTTAAGGAACAATGTAAGAACATTCTACGCAAGGAAGAAATTTATTGGAAACAGAGGTCCAAAGATAAGTGGGTTAAATAGGGAAATATGAACATGACTTATTTTTAGAGTATTGCTTCTAGTAGAAGAAGAGTGAACTCCATCTCATGCATCAGAGTGGGACACTCTATTTTGGCCGAGGATGAGGATATTAGAGGACAGACGAGGGAGTTTTATTCCAAGCTTTTTACATAAGGAGATTTTATTAAACCAAGGCGGAAGAGGGTCTCCTACATCAACTACCCATGGGGACTAGTGACATTCTTGATTAGATTTGCTTGGAGGAAGAGGTACAACATGTTGTTTTTTCACTAGATGGGGAGAAGGCATCGAGACCTGATGGCTTTCTAGTGACATTTTTCCATAATTGTTGGCATATTATTAAAGGGGACCTTGTGGGAGTTCCATGAGGGAAGGGCTCCCTTGGTAGGAATTAATAAGGCTCATATTGTTCTTATCCCTATGAAAAAGGAAGCAAATGAGTTTACTAATTTTCAACCTACTAGTCTTTTGAATGGCACCTACAAGATTATTTATAATGTGTTGGCTTCTAAGTTGGTCTCAGTTATGGATTGACTGATAGATCATATCCAGGGAGCTTTTATCAAAGGGAGGCACATCCTAGACAACTACTTGGTGGCCCTGAACGCTTATTTACATTGAAGCAACACAGGGGGCGAGGTTTAGTCTTAAAGCTGGATTTTGAGAAGGCATATGATAAGTTAACTAGAAATGTCTGTTGCACATATTGGAAAGGATGGGTTTTAGGGATAGGTGGATTGGATGGATCAAGGCTTGTATCTCTTTGGCTATTTTTGTTGTTCTCATTAATGGGAAACCATCAGGTTGGTTTTATAGTGGTCGGGGTCTCAGGCAGCCCCCTCTCTCCTCTGCTCTTTGTTCTGGTAGCTAGAGTTTTAAGTAAGATGTGGATGAGGGTGGAGGTTGTGGGTCTTGTTGCAAGTATCTAGGGAGTTAGAGGTGGAATGTCTCTTTACACTTGCAGTATGCTGATGATACCATTCTATTCTTGACTAAGGGGGAATATATGCCTATCATGGTGAGATTTTTACTATAGCTACTGGAGGAGGTCACAAGGTTCGAAGTCAATTTTGACAAGAGTCTCCTACTGTGTTGGGTTGTATGAGAAGTAGCTTCCCTATCTCTTATATGGCTCTTCCGCTCTCTCCTTGTGCTCTTTGATCGTCAGATTGGCTGCCCATTATTCACAAGTTTGAGGCAAGACTAGCGGGTTGGAAGGCTAGGGCATTATCTTATGGGGGTAGACTTGTACTATGTAGCTCTATTCTAGATAGTCTACCAACATATTTTCTCTCTATGTTCAAGATTTCAAAGCCGATGGCCAAGAGATTGGAAGGTATTCGATATAGAGGTTGTAGGAGAAGCAGCTTCCCTATGTCTTATTTGGCTCTTCTATCTTTCCCTATGCTCTTTCATCGTCAGACTGGATGCCCATTATTTGCATGTTTAAGGCAAGACTGGCAGGCTGGAAGGCTAGGGCATTGTCTTATGGGGGTAGACTTGTATTATGCAGCTCTATTCTAAATAGTCTACCAACATATTTTCTCTCTATATTCAGAATGTCAATGTTAATGGCCAAGAGATTGGAAGGAATTCTATGTAGATGTTTCTAATATGGTAGTGGGGATAGTTGTAGGGGCTGGCATATTATAGCATTGGGAAGAGTTATCAAAAGTAGAGATTAGGGAGCTGTGGGTTTAACAAATATCAAAGACTTCAATATGGCATTCCTAGCAAAGTGGTTTGTGGAGATTAGTGATGGAAAGAACAGATTATGGGCTAACATTATCATATAGAGGTAGTTTGGGAGATCCAGGGTTTGGGACCTTTATCCTACCCCATAGGCCACATTTCCCTTTTCTGGCATGATATTTCTTCATACATGATATTATTCTCATGAATGTCAAGATTTCTTTAGGGAAGGAGGGTGTGGCTCTTTTTTGGAGAGAGAGAGAGGTGTTGTGGTGATTTTTCCTTCTGCGAGATGTTTCTTGATCTATTCTAGGTGGTTACAGTTCCTCTTATTCCAAGTTTCTAGGACATTGGCACTTTGCTACTTAGTAGGGTGTGGGTACTCATTTCAAGAGGGATATGAGGCAGTCAGAGACTCTTCATCTTCAGGACCTGCTCTCTCAATTGTCTTCCATATGCCTTGCAGACAATGTGGATCAGTGGGTGTGCTGCTGGGAGAAGGGAGGACGCTTCTTGGTTAGATCAGCCTACAATATGATTTTCTGACAAAAGACTTCAACATGGATTGCAATGTCAGGTATAGAGGCTTAGAAGTCCATTGAAGGAGAAGGTTATTGTATGGAAAATCTCTTTGGGTAGGCTCTCACGAAAGACAGACTGCTTCACTCCTTACTTGATATTCTCACTGTATGTATCTTTTGTGGGACAGAGGATGAGCCTATTAATCATATTTTATAGGTTGCTCCTATTCTATATGATGTGGAGAGAGGTGGTTGTAAGAACTCATGGCATAATCCCCTTTCATGGTGAGATCCTCCAGTTCACTGCAAAGTGGAAAAGACATTCGCCCACCAAAGGTGATAATATAGTCCATTGACTCATTCTTCATGCTATCTTGTGAATGATTTGGGGAGAGAAGAACAATCATATATTTTCTAGGGTTACTTGTGATGTTGAGGCTCTTTTTTGTTGAGATTCGTACTAAGGTCAAGGAATGGGTGTCAATTGTTTGTAATGTGAATCAATCAAATTCTACACTTTTTCATTTGTTGGGGAGCTAGAGTTTGGGAATCCATATTGTGATTGATGGCGTTTATAGGCGGGTTGGATAGTTTTTAGGGACCTTTTTGTATGTCTATACTTGTACTTTCTTTCTCTTTTTTATTAATATACTTGTGGTATTATCCACTTCAAAAAAAAAAAAAAAACTGGTTCTAGGCCGTGGAAACAAGTTGTCTTGAGAATTCGGGAGCACAACTCGGAGCATGCACGAAGTACATTGGTTGCTCTAGATAGCAGGCAAACCTAAGGCAACCGTCGCTTAAGAAGAAGATCAAGATAGAGGAACGGCGAAGACCACAGTTGGAAACAAAGCAAGAGCCAAGCAGAAGGTTCGGGAAGGTAATCAAGCCAGCAAAGGGTCTGAGGAAATGGCGGCGAAGGAGAGCTTGTGGCATTTTAAAGGAAACAAGATAGTAGTTAACTTGGATAGTGCTTATCTTTGCACAATAATTTCTCTCTTAATCATAACATCAAGAACACCTTCTAAAATTCTCTTAATGTCAACAGCCTAAAACTATTGACTCCACAACAATCAATAAGAAGAGGTCATACCTCTTTAGATCAGAATGGTTCTTGTTACGGTAAGTGTAACATGGGTCGGCCAGGTCCGAGGCAACAGTTGAGGTGAAATAGGCTGAGGAATTAGCTAAGATGACCAAGCTGAAGGAAGCCCTCTGAGGCATGCCGAGCCGACATGTGACGCGTGTTCCGAGCTCTCGAGTTGACCTGCAAAGCCATCCAAAAGTTCTCGGAAAGGAGACACTTCGACAATCTTGTCAGTCGCTAGTCGAGAAGAATGCTCTAGCCTATCGAGTAGAACAACATACATGCACCTATGGAGTGTCTGCCTCTTTTATAGTCGTAGAATACCTGTGTAATAGCTGGACGACCCCGCAAATCTCGCTGGGGATCTTCGTGATTGTCTCCAGATCGTGGTTGTAACGGGCATGCCAAATCATCGAGATCGTGGTCTTAATGGCCACAATTACCGAGCACACGATCCTCGGATGTCACTTTTAACAGCTGCATCGATAGTTACGCGAACCGCACTCCGAGAATCCCGCGGACACACTAGGCTCCAGGTCGGCTATGCCTAAGCAGAGAAAATCGTCCCCAATTGTTGGCCTGAGGCATGAAAGGAGGTAGATCTTGCCGACCTGAATCATCGGATCAGAGGGCGCGTCTGAGCTACGAAGGGATGTCGGCCTATCCCCTCAATAAGGTCGGCCGGGCCCGAAGATTCATTAGTCGACTTGCTGGAAACTCCCCGTATCACTGGCCCCCTAGGTTCACATCAGACTGCGATTGTGGGCCTAGGTGAAGCTGTCGTTCGGAACCTAATCATTGGAGACACGTGTCTTGCCACTCTGCCAGCCCATGTGGCCAGCTCTGTGTCACATCGCCAAGCTGTTAGACGTGCCTTGCCTCGAGTCACATCGTGACATTGTCAGAGCCGCCCTGTGCTGCACTATACCACTACATCACTTCGACTGCTGAGTGATGAAGCTTGCCGTCACGTCGCCCCCTCGACTCCCGTGCATCATCATGGTGCTCCTTGTCAGTCGGACTCAATTGGAATCTGAGGAGACGGTCGGTGGCCAATCTAGTTGCGCCACGTGTCAAGATCTGAACTGCTGTCGTAAATGATAAATATCGATTGTTGGATCTTATCAGCCCCCCGGAACTATAAATAGTGGGTCAACTGCCGAAATACCACCCTTGTTCTCGTGCGCAAGCTTTCTTCAGATGACAAGCCGACGTGCCGACAACATTCACACAGACGTCCGAGCATCTGTTGTAGTCATCCTATTCTCTACTCCCTTCAATCTGAGGTAAGCAATGAGTGTTACCTCGTCTAGTTCTTTCACATCTTATTCCTCGTCTAGAGGTTCTCCTTCCAAGAACTTCTTTGCTTCATCGTCGTCCGAAATGGCCTCACCTTCTTGTCCATATGAAATGAGGATGTTTCCTTCAGAGGCTGCTCGACCCGACGTCCAAGCATCAGGGCCCACCGATGAGTCTTCCATTCTGGAGGTCAGTCCTGAGTCTTATGTTCCCAGGAAACCTTCTTCACACACCTCGGGATCTTGTTGGCAAGCCGACACCGTTGCCGATGCTCGGTGTGAGATTGATTCCGAGACCTTCCAATGGATGAAGACGCATCCAGGTCTCAAATTTCCCAAGAACTCCACCATATGCTCAAACAAACAACTCCAAGCTCACTATACCATGGAGGGAGGAGTTTGTATTTACTTCGAGGCCGTCCGAGCAGGCCTTCAGTTCCCTCTCCATCCCATTATCATTCTTCTCCTTCTCAAGCTAGGAGCCACTCCATCGCAACTGACCCCCAACTCCTAGAGGTCGGTTGTCGGCATTATGGTCGCTTGTGCCCTGGCCGAGGTCCTTCTGACCACAATCCTTTCTTTTATTGTTTCTTCATAAAAGTCTTCGGAGACGAGCTATATTTCGCAGCTCGGTCAGGTCGGCAAATCCTTGGCCGAATGTCTTCCTCTGTCCACAACTAGAAGAGGAACTTTGCTTTTGTTCATTGTCCGACTGGATGGCCCTTCCCGACCACATGGTTGGTGATTAACATCCGAGATAAGGCCTTCCACCCTTTTACTCTTGTTGCATCCGAGCTCTTGGAGTTCGAGTCTCTACAAGCGGTGGAGCATCCCGACCTGTTCGAGCCTTCCGAGAAGTTGTTCGAGTTCATTTCCAAGGCCGACCGAGGTCTGACTTCCTCGTCGACGATTCCCTTTGGCTACGGTTGATTGCTTCTGAGAACTAACTGTTGGATCTCTTGTTTTGATGATGTTTAACTATGATCCATACAAATGTGGAAATCATGCTTCAATCATATCTAACATTATTTTCCATGTTTAGCTCACAGAAATGATGATATGATGACCATGGTGTTGACACAATTTTGATAGTGTGTCGACACATGATTCAATCCCATAGCAAATAATCATGAAAGCAAGTCAGTTGTGTCGACACAGGTTCATCATCTGTTGACACATCATCCTCTCACAGAAGCTTTTCAAAACTAAAAGTGCCAGTGGTGTCGACACAAGTTCATTGGTGTCGACACATCACATGCATCCAGTAAGCAGTAAAGTGTGAAGGAGCCAGTGGTGTCGACACAAGTTGGTTGTGTGTGGACACATCCAATGCATCCAGGAAACAGTCAGAAGTCAAGTGGTCTGTGGTGTCAACACAGGATGATTGTGTGTCGACACATCCTGTCGCTCCCAGAAGCATGTTTTGTAGTCTGTGGTCAGGTGTGTCGACACAGGTGATATGGGTGTCGACACAAGTCATTAGATAATGCTGCTAGGACACCAAGCAAGGAACATGTGTCGACACATATCTCAAGTTGTGTCGACGCACTTCGACTTCTATTCCAGATCTGATTTTGTGGACATGTGGATGATTTTGGATGAATGCTTTTGAGCAAGAATTTTGTGCCCCCAAATTCCAAGGCATCTCGTGGGTAAATGGGACTATAAATGCCCATCATCCACTCATCTTTAGGGACACAAACACCACAATTTCATCAACTCCCAGAAGCAGAAGGCGAAACCAGAGAGAGGCTTCATCCTGAAGAATTGCTGTCCAGATTTGAAGAATTGGGGGATCCAAGTACCTTGTCTGATCAACCTCAAGTGGAATTCCCAGATTCCAGTCTACATCCTGGAGCTGAAGCTGAAAGCTTGAATCCTCATATGGAAGTAGAACAAGGGGAAATCGAACCAGACCTTTTCAATCTACAATTCAATTGTTCTATCCGGTTCTTTGCTCTAAACTCATTTCCTATTGTGTGTTTTATGAAATTGGAGCAACTCTTGTGCTCAATTTCACGTGTGTGTTCAGATCTGAGATCTCTATCATCTCAGAGTGTGTGCGTTGTAGTGTAATCTACTTGGACTGGCGACATAAGCCACTTTGTGTGTGTGTGTGGATGGTGGACGTAGGATACACAATTGTGTAATCCGAACCATCCTAAATTCTTGTGCCATTGTGTTTGAATGTTCTTGCACTAGATGATTGGTAGGCTCGTGGCTCTCTCATCACTTAATTTATCTACACTGTTCAGATTGTGCATAGGTCATAGATCTAAGCTTTTCATTCGTTTCTCTGAGTTTCTAATCGAGTAAATTTCAAATTCAGTTGAAATCTATTCAACCCCCCACCCCCTTTCTAGATTTCATCATAGCTGTTTTCCGTAATATTTCATTTGGTATCAGAGCAGGTTCTCATTGCACTTGCTAAGTGTTCGATCTAGCGATCAAGAGTTTTAGCTATGGAAATTACTAAGGGGTTTATGGCTGAGGGTCACTCAGTTACTAGACCTCCATTTTTTGATGGATCTGACTATTCTTACTAAAAAAACACGATGCAAGTATTTCTAAGAGATCAGGACTATGAACCTTGAAGATTGTTGATAAAGGACCTACTGAATTGCCAGAAGATGAAGATCTATAGACCAAGGAACAAATCAACAAATCCACACTCAACTGGAGTGCTATGAATATGATGCAGTGCACCATACATCCCAAAGAGTACTCCAGAGTCTCATCATGTAAGTCTGCGAAAGAGATGTGGGATAAACTCCAACTAATCTATGAGGGAACATCTGAGGTAAGGGAGACAAAGGCAAGTATACTAGTCTCAGAATTTGAAATGTTTAGGATGAAGAGTGATGAGACTATTTCTGAAATGTTTGCTAGGTTCATGCTTATTGTTAATGGTCTTAGAGGTCTAGGAAAAGACTACTCTAACAGTGATCTTGTGCGGAAGATACTTAGGTCTCTTCCATTAGCTTGGCACACAAAGGCCATTGTTATTGAGGATTCAAAAAATTAATCTACCATGCAATTAGATGAGCTGATAGGATCCTTAATGACATATGAGATTAATTTGAAAATAAATGCATCTGTCATTACTTCTAAGAAACCTATTTCCTTGAAAGCCTCATCTAGTTCAAAGCATGTGATTGAAAATCTGATGAAACTGATGAATCTTCTGATGAAGATAATGATGATGAATTGGCCTTATTGACAAGGCAATTCAAGAAATTCTTGAGAAAGAAAGGAAAAGGTAAATTCAAACCTTCCAATAAGAAAGATTTTTTCAAAAAAATTGATTTCAATAAGAAAATTGAAACAAACAAGAAGACTGATATAATTTGTTATGAATGCAGGAAACTAGGACACATGACAGGAGAGTGTCTGATTTGAAGAGGAAGCTGAAGAATCAAATGTTCAAGAAAACTAGAGCCATGCTAGCCACATGGAGTGATGAGATGAGAAGAACAAGAAGGAAGTGAATCTGATGAAGAAGAAGTTACATGTCTCATGATAGGAATGAAGAGAACAATGAGGTAAGTTCTTCATTTGAAGATTTTTCAACTGATGATTGGGAAGAAGCATATGCCACTTTGTTTGAAAAACTGTGTGAATTAAAATCTGAAAATAAATTATTGAAAAAGAAAATTCATAGCATATTGCATGATTCTCAAGATTCTGAACAAGTCTTTAAAACAATGAAATTGTCAGCTTAAAAAGGGAACAAGAAAATCTGAATGAACAACTTGATCATGTCAAAGAAACATGCCAAAATACTAAAAAAGAGAAACAAATATTGATTGATGAAAATGAAAAACTCAAGAAAGAAAAAGAGGTGATTCAAGAAGAATTGAAAACTGTACAAAAGGAATTGAATAACAAGAAAGACACTCTATCCAAATTTGTTAAAGGAAAACAAAACCTAGATGCTATATTAGGAGTTCGGATGAACACTACTAAGCATGGTTTAGGTTTTTAGTCTGAGAACAAGAAGAAAATTGGACAGATACATCATTTGTTAAAGGAACCACTTCTCACAATCAATCAGAAAAGAACACTCAGGGAAAACAATCCATGAACTCAAAATCCAAAAATCAGAATCAATAGAAAAATTCCAAAACACAATTCAAGCATGGAAATGTTCAAGTTAATAATCAACAAAACTTGAAGCCAAATGTTAGATCTACCTCCTATTTGAAAAACAACAAAAACTTCACAGTTAGATCTAACTCTTATCTGAAAATAAACAAAAATTTCACATCACACAGATTCATGACATGCACTATTTGCAAGAAATCTGGACATACTGATGACAATTGCAGATCAAATGTGAATGTATGTAGAGTGAAACAAGTCTGCGTTCCAAAACAAATTGTTATTGAATTGAGAAAACTGATGGGACCCAAAGCAATTTGGGTACCAAAATCCTCTTTCTAAATCTCTTTGCAGGAATGTCTTACAGCCCACAAGAAAGATAAATGGTACCTTGAAAGTGGCTGTTCAAGACATATGACTGGAGACAGGGAAAATTCTATTCATTAACTGAGAAAGATGGTGGTCGAGTGATCTTTGGAGGTAAAAACAAAGGTTAAATCATTGGAACTAAAAAAGTTGGTAAGAATCCTTCAAACTCTATTGAAAATGTCTTGTTAGTTGAGGGCCTTGATCATAATTTATTGAGCATCAGTCAGTTGTGTGACAAAGGCCTTAAGGTAATTTTCAGTTCTGAATCATGTGAAATTGTTGAAATAGATTCTGGAAAAATAAAGTTTCCTAGTCAAAGGATTAACAATGTCTATCTAGTTGACCTGAATGAACATCAACATGAAAATCTTTGTTTAGTTACTAGCCAGTATGATCTATTTCAATTGTGG
Organism: Colocasia esculenta; assembly: GCA_014218235.1. Lineage (NCBI taxonomy): Eukaryota > Viridiplantae > Streptophyta > Magnoliopsida > Alismatales > Araceae > Colocasia > Colocasia esculenta. The sequence continues at coordinate 28,246,829 of CM024761.1, read as the reverse complement.
CATCGTAGGCTAGGTCATGCTAGTGAGAATGTTTTGAATAAATTGATGAGTCATGCTCTTGTGAATGGTTTACCTAAAATGAAGAAAAAGAAAAATGCAATTGTTTGTTCTGCATGTGCTCAAGGTAAACAAACTAGAAAATCATTCAAGTCTGTTGCACCTTTAATAACTTCCAAACCTTTGAATTGTTGCATATGGATCTATTTGATCCTACTAGGACACGCAGTCTTAGTGGACATAGATTTGGGTTTGTAATTGTTGATGATTTTTATAGGTTTACCAGGATATTTTTTCTGTCTCACAAGAGTGACACATTTGAAAACTTTTAGAATTTCTTTAATAAAATTGAACATGGAAAAAACATAAATCTGCTCCATACTTACTGATCATGAAGAAGAATTTGACAATAATCTATTTTTTTATTTTTGCATAAATAAAGGAATTGATCACAGATTTGCTTCCCCAAGAACTCCTGAATAGAATGAGATTGTTGAAAGGAAAAACATGACATTGGTTGAAATGGCCCGAACTCTGTTGATTGAAAATCATCTTCCAAGGAGCTTTTGGGAAGAAGCTGTCAACACTTCATGTTATATTCTCAAGAGAGTCATGGTAAGACCAGTCCTTAAGAAAACTTCCTATGAACTCTTAAAAAGTAAGAAACCTCATATTGCTTATTTTAGAGTTTTTAGAAGTAAAGTCTTCATTCATAATAATGATAAACAAGATCTGGACAATTTTGAAAAGAAGAGTGATGTAGGCATTTTTCTAGGATATTCTGAACATTCAAGATCATATAGGGTATTTAATAATGAATCAAGAACTGTGGAAGAAACTCCACATGTCATCTTTGATGAAAATTGTGAAAATCCTAATGACCATGATTCTTGCAGGAACCAAGAAGAAGATGTTGATATGCTTCTGAAAGAATCAGATCAATCACTGGAGAATGAAGAAGTTGCTAAACATGAGGATGTGTCGACTCAACATAGCATCAGGTCGACACCAGATCAAGTCAGACCAACTGAGAATGTCAGTACACTGACAAGAGGTAACTTCAAATATTCTAAAGATCATCCACTTGAGAATGTTGTAGGTAATGTCAATGATAGAGTCTAAACTAGGTCTCATTTCAAAAATATCATTGAACAAGATCAAATGGCTTTGATATCTTAAGTGGAACCTAAAAACATTGAAGAAGCCTTGAAAGATAACTCTTGGGTAGAATCAATGCATGATGAGTTAAATCAATTCAAAAGAAATAATATTTGGAGTCTAGTTCCAAGAAATCTTGAAAATTCAATAATTGGAACTAGGTGGGTATTTAGAAATAACTGAATGAAGAAGGAAAAGTTGTGAGGAATAAAGCTAGATTGGTAGTACAATCAAGAATTTGGGGTAGATTTTGAAGAATCTTTTGCACCAGTAGCTAGATTGGAAGCTGTAAGGATTTTATTGGCATATGCATGTTCCAAAATTTTTAAACTGTTTCAAATGGATGTAAAAATTGCTTTTTTGAATAGTATATCAAAGAAGAAGTGTTTGTTACACAACCACCTGGATTTGAAGATCATGATAAACCTAACCATGTTTATAAACTGCACAAAGCTCTTTATGGATTGAAACAGGCTCCAAGAGCATGGTATGACGGGCTGAGCAGTTTTCTGGTTAGTAAAAATTATTCCAGAGATAAGGTGGATCAAACTCTTTTCACAAAATCTGTCCACAATCACATCATTGTAGTTCAGGTATATGTGCACGATATCATTTTTGGTTCCACCAATCCTTCACTGTGTGAAGAATTCTCACATCACATGCACAGTGAATTTGAAATGAGTCTTATGGAAGAATTACAATTTTTCCTTGGCTTGTAGATCAAACAACTTGAAGACGGATTTATCATCAACTAAGCAAAATATGTCAAAGAGTTACTGAAAAGATTTCAATTTGAACAAGCCAAGCCAGCATCCACTCCCATGAGTACAAGCATCAAATTGGACAATGATGAAAAAGGTAAAATGGTTAATTCAAAGCAATACAGAGGTATGATTGGATCTCTTTTACATCTTACTGCAAGTAGACCTGATATTCAGTTCAGTGTTTGTCTTTATGCTAGATTTCAATCTAGTCCCAAGGAAAGTCACTTGTTTGTTGTTAAGAGAATTTTTAGATATCTCTGTAGTACGTGTGATTTGGGTTTATGGTACCCAGCTGGTTGTCATACTGATTTAATTTCATATTCTGATGCTGACTATGCTGGTTGTAAATGTAGTGCCCTAGAAAATTTTCTTAAGTTATTTTGCAAATTGTATGTTTATTTCAGCATGAATTTGAATGCTGGTTTGCGAGGAACTTGGCGTCAACATCTCTTGGCGTTAAGTCCTATTAGCGGCAAGATCGCCTGCCGTTTATTTTCTGTTAACGACATACTCTTATGTTGTTAATTATTTTTCAAATTTTCTTAAATTTGTGGGCAAGCCTGTAAACGACATCATCGATGGACATTTACGTGGAGGCTGATGGCATCTTATGTTGACGTTAAGCTGACTTGCCTGTTTTTGATATTTCCGTTCGGGGAAGAGAGATCGGCAGTTTCTGGGGGGGTTCAATGCGTAGATCTGAGCGTTTCGCATCCTAGGGTCAGGATTTGGGCTGGCCATCGCAGGAGAGGTTTTTATAAGACCGGATTTCGCATCTAGATAAGGGTTTTCATGCTGGTTTTTGGAAGAGAGAAAGAGGGCCAAGGAAAGGGTTGCAGTGCTGGTTCGTGCGTTCTTGAGGCTTCTAAACCAAGGTGGTTCATCCAACTTCGTGATTAGGAGCTCATCCAAGCAGAGGAGCCACGATTTGAGGCGGATTGGAGCGGTTGAAGTCGAAGGAAAGGGACTGCCTCACAGACGAGGCGGGCATCTTCGAGCTTAGAATCATCACTCCTGTAGGAGGGAAAGAGGCAAGTTACACGGGGGTTCAGTTTAGGATATCATACACTACGTAATTACCATTTTTTCATATTTTTAAAGCATGAAAATAACCTACGGGAAGGGGTAGAAATCACGTTATTTCATGTAGGGTTTTCTGTGTTTTCTGCGCATAAGAACTAGACGTCCAGATCGTTTGCCGTCTATTTCTTATTAACGGCGGCAACGACGGCCGTCTACTTCATGTGAACAACATTCGTTTTTCCGACCCTTACTATATGTAAACGGCACTATGTGTCTCCGTCAGTATATGTTAATGGCTCTATGTGCCGCCATCTATTTATACTTAACGACAGAGTATGTGGACGTTTATGTCAGTAAATGCCACATACCTTGCCGTCAAGTTTATCAGCACCATACTTTGTCTGAAAATTGATTTTTATTGCCTATCTATAATCCATGATGATATGGGGTTTCGGCCAGGTTATAAATTGTGAGTTTTATTACTATTATATTATGGACAGGTTGTTGTAATGATGTTTAGACCGCATGAACATGTGAATAAATATTTTGTTATGATAATGAGATTAATAAAAAGAAAAGTAAACAGATTGTCAACGTGATTCATGTTAGTAAGTTATAGTTGAGACTGCAATATGATGATATACCAGTTCCTGTACAGAATCATATAGTTTTCTCACTGAATGTATCATGCTAGTTAGGTTAGATTAGTGAAATTCAATTATGAAAAATAGTTATGGAGTTCAGAAAATGTAAAATTTTGTATGCGCATAGTCTATCCTGATTCTGAATTTCTTTCAAAATTTTGGAATTTTTGGACATGTGTACCTACTGTAATAAATTTTTGAATAGTAGATATCATGTAGAATTAAATAAATATGAGAATATGTGCATGAAAGAACGTGTTACATTTAGTGCCATGTTAGGGGGCTGATAAATAGAAAATGTAATTGTAGAACTGAAAATAAACATTATAGATCGTTTCATTTTCATATGTTAGAATTGCATGTAATGAAAGAATACTATATATATATATATATATATATAGAATTGCAATTGAAATAAATGCTAATAAGACATTGCTATATTAGAGATTCCTATAAGGAACTACACCATAGATGCCCCTATGGTAATGGTTCACCTACATGTAAATGATCTATTGAATCTGAGGGCAACAGATTGAAATCCTAGAAGTAGGCAAGTTCTACTGGTTAAGGTGGGAAGGACTTTCCCCGATTTTGCGCAAATACCATGACTTCATCACTGCATTGCCTAGGTGATAAGTGAATGTTAAATGACTACTGATCTCTATTATAGTGCGGGCTATGTCTTGGCAATTAATTGAAAATGTCTACATGTCTACATGACTTACATGCTATATACTACATGTTACATGCTACATGCCTACATGAACATTGTTTACATGATTTCATGCAACATGTCTATGTGTTAAATGTTACACGAATTACATGTAAATTGATGTATGAAAGAATTGTTACATGACAACTGCTACATATTGCATAATGTAGCGTAAGGTTTTCATTGAAATAGTTTACATGAGTACATGACAATAAGTAGAAGCCATGATAAAAATGATAGCATGTTATATGTAAGAATATGTTACTTCAATTGTTAGTAAATAAGATGTGGATTTTATGCATTGCATGACATGGTTTATTTTCATAATAATTAGAATGCAATGAATGAATGATTACCAATTGATCTAGAACCATGTTAGTAGGAAGAGTATATGATATCAATGAAATGAATAATAATATGTTACCATGTTTTAAACCTATTATATTTATAATATCGTAAATTGTCTTTCATGTGATTTGCTAAGTCTTGTAGACTCATATTTGCTTAACAATTTTAGGAGAACCAGAGGATACTCAGGAGTTAGTACACTCTGACTCAGAGCGAGAGGACGTGGAGACTTAGATTGGTAGAGAGATTTTAGAGTGACTCTTGTATGTGAGGACTATATGTATTTTCCTTTATGCTTTTGGACTATGAATTGTAATAAATTCGGAACTATTGTCATTTCTCTTTTATGCACTAGACTTTATAATTGAGTATAATGTTGATTACCATCATTTAGTTCCAGATTCTGTTGTTTATTATTGGAATCGAATTATCATTTGTGTATATCTCAACCTATACTGCTAAATGTTGGATTTATTCCACTGTAATACCTCTGTTAGATCCAATGTGAGTTGGTGAACTGTACTGGGTCTAAGAGGGGCGTTACAGTAAACTTGATAGGAAGAGCACTAGTGGCTATTGTCAATTCCTAGGAAGTTGCATGGTAACATGGGCATCCAAAAAGCAACACTCAGTTGCACTCTCTACTGCAGAAGCAGAATATGTTGTTGCAGGGAGTTATGCAACTCAAGTGTTGTGGATCAAAAGTCAATTACTTGACTACAACATTGATATTGGATGTTCATCTATTATGTGTGACAATACTAGTGCTATTAATCTCTCCAAAAACCCAATTCAACACTCCAGGACAAAACACATTGAAATTAGACATCATTTTCTTAGGGATGAAGTTGCAAACAAGAACATTAAACTGGAATTCATTCCTACTGAAATACAAATTGCTGACATTTTTATAAAACCATTGGCAGAGGATATATTTACATCTTTGAGAAGGGAACTTGGAATATGCAATAAAAATTAAAATTCATTGGGATTCTTATGCAAAGATCAATTGGTATATCAAATGGTGATTTGTGGAAGGACAAGTCAGGCTTGTCTAAAAGCTATCATTATGCATTGAGGAAAATCCTCCACCAAGTACCAATGATCTTCCTTATGTAAGAGTCATTAATTAAAAAAAAAAATTTTGAATTGGTTGTGATTGAAACATGTTTGTTTGTTCGTTCATGTTCACATCTCTCATGTTGATCATGCTTTACTGAATGCTGAATTGAGTGCTGAATTGATGTATATCTTTTGAATATCATATGTTTCATCAATGCACATTTTGAGGGGGAGCATTATTTTTTAGAAGAAAATTTGAGTTTGGAAAGGAGGCTACAATAGATCAGATTTGCACATGAAATAATTGAGAACAATCTGCAGTGTTTGATCAGATTTGATGGGGCAATGTCAGTATCTACTATTTTGTCAGGTCGACACACAACCAGTGTAGTGTCGACACTAGACCATGGTTCCTTAGTTGTGAGTGATCTTTTCACAGATTTTGTGTCAACACATATCCTGTAGCAACCTGAATTTTTACGAAAAATAAAAATTTAAATAAAGAATTTAAAACCTAGCTAAATGGATATTTAAATAAGCATTAAATAAAACTCATTAAATGGAAAAGAGTAATGGGCTTTGCTTAATGGATCTTCTAGAATTTATTGGGTCAAAATATGAATTTACAAAGGGAGAATAATAGGAAAATACCCTAAATTCGTAACTAAATTATTACCTAAATAGAAGGGGTATTTAATGCATTAAATAGGAAGTTAGAGTTGAAATTGGATTCCTAAACCTACCCCATATGGTTAGCACGAATTTGGATCTTTTCCAAGTCTAAATAGAGATTGGAAGCAAGGAAGGAAGGTGGAGTAAGGAAATTTCGTAATTAAAGAGGAATTAGAGTAATAATAGGAATAGAATACATACTTGCATAAATACACCTCTTAAACTCTCTTGGGAACCCTAGCTCGTTGCCAAGAGTTGCTGGACGTGGAAAGAGGCTAAGGAGGAGAGGATTTCGTGGAGAGAAGAAGAGCTTGAAGCTTCTTCCCTTGTTCTTCAAGTTCTAGCCCTAGAAGACAAATCGAGTCAAAGGTAGGCATTCTCACAAGCATAAACCATGAAACCTTTTCTGTAGGTTCTTCCTACCCTCTTGAACGAAACCCCCAAGTTTCATATTTTTCCATCCATCCTATCTTTTGTTCTTAATTTTTGAATAACTGCAAACATGATACCCCAAGGTGTCATGTTTAATTCAAATCTCTATGTATACTTGATCCCATGCTACGAAAGTTTTACTGTAGATACTTCATGTTGTTATGGATCATTTACCCCAAAAAAGCCTAAATTTCATTGAGCATGTTGCTCGAATTAAATCAGTCTTGCTCTCTATGTCATGTTCTATGTTACTCATCCTTGTTCATTCTCAAACCATGTTCAAGCCATGCTCTCTCTCTAATTCCGATTTACTGAAAGTACTCTTACATGTCTAGTTTAATTTGGAACTGGTTTCATGATTTTTCGTCGACTATATAATTAGTTATGATTTTCTAAATGACCCTGTATCGAAATTTAAATCCCTGGTCCGCAATCCAATGTCTGGTCTGACTCCTGTCAGAGTCAGGCGCAGACAAACAGAAGGCGACGCCTCGACATGTCGCTTTCTGGGGCCTGATTGCGACAGCCTCCCTGTCGCGACCAAGAAGGCGATAGGTGAGCCGTCGCGTTCTCAGTACCCGATTTGCAGGCCCTGTCGCGTTCTGCCTGGCCCATGTCGCCATCCTTACAGCCCTATATCGCCTTCAAAAGAATTTTGAGAAAAACCCATGAAAAATATTTTTGTCGCTCTAAATAATCCTTACGCCTTCTTACTTATACCCCCAGTAAAACCCTACTTAAAAAGGATGCTATATTGAATGATTTAAAATGCATGTTCACGACTTATTTCTATCTATGATTTCTTTTGCACTTGCACACACTTCAACCATCCATTTATGGCTGAAATATTGCAGAAAATATCTCATAATGTGCCTGGTAATTTATTGAAATAAAGTACATTAATTACCCTATTTTAAGGACTTGTATTCGTTTCTTGCATTGTTTATAATACCGATATCGATGCTCCACTGTCCTAGAATTCCTCTAGAACGTCGAGCACATGTTTTATATACACACTTTACTTGGCTTGTGGTGAACTCTCCGTCGGATATTCCTTTCGCCGGACTAGTGAACTCTTGCACAAGGCCTCCATAAGTCTCCTCTGATCATGGATTCCCACATGGTCGACGAGTCGGTTGTACCCTAATACCTATGATACCCTTTAGGGATCTATATGATCCAAACGGCTATTAGAGATTCACTCTCATCTTAAATCACGCCGGACCTCTGGACCTGTGCATAACAAGGCCAGTGGTAGGGGTGAGTTCCACCTGACTGCCAACACCAAGTGCGCGTGTTGTGTAACTGTTACTATCGCCTGATTACTCGACGTATTACGTGCAATGTCCACTAACTCTCATCTATATTCTACTCGCTCACCTATTCACGTTCACTCTACTAGCTCATCTATTCATCTTGTGCTCATATCTATTTCTTGGTACTCTATACTGGCCATTGACTGATTGTCTAAAGATAAATAATATAACCAATGCCTGGCAATATATAAAGGGTCCGATCTGGTCCTGAGATGTGCGCCCGAAAGTGCTAGTGCCCATGGGAGTTAAATGATCAGAGTGTTTGGCATTACACTCAAGTGCTATCATCTCGACTATCTATATGACAATCAAAACACAAAACGTGCTATACTCTCTCGATGTCTAGAATGACAAACAAGTGCTATACTCGTCGTGCTATTACTATACTTGTGCTAGTTGTGCTATGGCCATCCTGCTATTTGTGTTCTATATTCGTACTTGTGCTATTTTGGAAACTATACTCGATCTCGTGCTATTGTGCTATCTTGTTACCTATTGTGCTATCTCTTACTATATTTTGACTCTCTTGTACCTGCTATCTCTAGACACTTTGCCATTAAATGCGTTAATTATTTAAAGCCTGCTTGAGCCTGAGATTTAAGTCCTACTGGGCGTTATCACTCACCCTACGTTTTTGATGTTGTGTTCTCAGGTGAGACCGAGGATGACACATACACTCACGAGGAAGGGAATGACCAAGAGTGAAGCCAGGAGTACCCTTGAGTCATTATGTTATCTTAGAGTTGTAGTTAGTTATTTCCTTCTGTTGCAATGTAATTGGGCCCTTTAGAATGGCTCTGATATTAGTGGTGTAACTAGACATTTGGAAAATTATTAATGAGAAAGATTTGCTTTAGTATTATTCAGTGTGCAATGGTTTGATGTCTAGTATACGCTCTATACCTTTTCTTGCAACTGCCTTCGCGCTCCGATATCCGCGTTGGGGTGTGACAGTTTTGTGATATCAGAGCCTACATTATCTTAAGTATAGGTGATCTAGGTTGACCAGCCTCGACTAAGAGTCAGTAATCCTACCTATGAGAGATGTGGGTAGAACATGGGTAATCAGCTAAAATAAACTCACACACACGCACAAATTAAACTTTTAATCAGCGTTATAACCTTTAAATTATTTGTAGGAACTAAACAGCTACAATGACTGCGGAATGTGCCCATATGAGAGGCATGCAACAATCCCTCCAGGAACTGACTCGTGCCATACTACAAGCCACCCAGCAAGGCAGTGGTAACCGTGGAGGAAACCAACCAGGTGTGCGGCGAGCTGCATCGCAATTTCAGGGGTCTGAACCCGCCTAGGTTCAGTGGGTCTACGGATCCAGATGAAGCGGAGCACTGGCTAAAGGAAACGGAAAGGATCTTCCGTGTAATGCAATGTGCGGACGGAGATAAACTTCTATTAGCGACATTCCAACTGGAGAAGGATGCCCGCGCATGGTGGGAGTCCGTAGAAGCCACGAGGGATAACGGCCAATTTACTTGGACCGAATTTAAGGAAGCTTATAATGCTAAGTACTTCTCTGAACGAGTACAGGAAAAGAAAGCTGCTGAATTCGCTGCTCTTAAACAGCGAAGCCTGATGGTAGCAGAATACGAAGCCCAGTTCTCTAGACTGGCACGCTATGTTGTACATCTGATCAACACTGAGAGAATGAAGGCTAAGCGCTTTCTAAATGGCCTTAAGCCTCAGTACATTACTCAACTGGCGCCACTCGAAATACAAACTTATGTCGAGATGGTTAGGAAGGCCCAGCTACTAGAAGATGCTACGGACTTCACCGACCGTATCAAAGGGAAGTTCGTCAAGAAAGAAATGACATCGGGACCAGCATCTGCCAAGCTGACCATCGGCAAAAAGCGTCCCTTCAACATCACGGAGGGATCTAGCCAAGAACGGAAACCCAAGGTTTTCGTACACAACACTCCAACAAAGAGCCACTGCAAACACTGTGACAAGCCTGGTCACACCGCTGATGAGTGCTGGAGAAAAGCCGGAGCGTGTCTGCACTGCGGAAGTCATGAGCATCGCATACCCGAGTGCCCGATGCTGAAAGAAAATGAGAGGCGCACCGCTATGCCTAAGAAACAGGGTAGGCTACAAGCCCTACACAATGAAGAAACCATCGAGGAAGGTGGCGTGGTGGAAGGTACCCTACGAGTCTTTTCCTTGCCAGCATTTGTGTTATTTGATACTAGAGCTACTCATTCATTTATATCTCAACACTTTGCTAATACCCTGACTGCAAAACCTACAACCATGGGTGGTGAATTCTCTGTCACAACACCCTTAGGGAGAAGGAGAAATTAAACCAATACTTTCCATCCGCCGATGTAATGATCGGAGACCTTAACCTAAAGGCCGACCTGGTATGTATGTCCATGGAAGGGTATTATGACGTCATATTGGGAGCGACTGGCTGTCCACATATGGGGCAAGCGTCGATTGTAAGAAAGGAAGGGTAACATTTAGTGACTTTCCTAAATTAGCATTCACTGGAATTAGACATAAGAAGCGGATGTCCCTAGTCTCCGCCTTAAAAGCCCATAACATGATAAGGAGGAGTTTTTGCGTCCTTGCGGCCGTCATAGTCGAAAAGAAGGGTTCAAAGATAGAAGACATCCATATAGTCCAGGACTACCCAGACGTATTCCCTGAAGACTTACCCGGAGTTCCCCCTGAACGTGACGTCAACTTCGCCATTGAGTTGACTCCTGGAGCTGCACCGGTATCGCGTCAACCATACCGGATGTCACCTACCGAGCTGAAGGAACTAAAAGCACAACTAATGGAGCTGCTGGAGAAGGGGTTCATCAGACCTAGTACCTCACCATGGGGAGCTCCTGTGCTATTTGTGAAGAAGAAAGATGGATCGATGAGGCTGTGCATCGACTATCGACAACTCAATCAGCTTACCATCAAGAACAAGTACCCATTACCTAGGATCGATGAACTATTCGACCAAATTTCTGGAGCGCAATATTTATCCAAGATCGATCTTCGATCTGGCGATCACCAAATGAGGATCAAGGATGACGATATCTTCAAAACGGCTTTGAGGAGCAGGTATGGACATTACAAATTTGTTGTTATGCCTTTTGGTCTAACCAATGCTCCTGCAGCCTTTATGCAACTTATGAACAGCATATATCGGCCATACCTTGACAAATTTGTGGTCGTCTTCATCGACGATATCCTCATATATTCCAAGACCAAGGAAGATCATGAAGAACACTTGAGGACCGCACTGCAAGTCTTACGAGACAACAAACTATATGCAAAATTAAGCAAGTGCGAGTTCTGGCTCGAAGAAGTGTCTTTCTGGGCCATGTCATAACAAAGGATGGCATCTCTGTTGATCCCTCCAAAGTCGAAGCTGTACTCAACTGGGAGAGACCAACCAACGTCACCGAGATAAGAAGCTTCCTAGACTGGCTGGATACTACAGGCGGTTCATCAAGGACTTCTCTAAGATCGCCGTACCACTCACGCGTCTGACACGAAAGGAGAATCCCTACTCCTAGAGTAAAGAGTGTGAGAAGAGTTTTCAAACTCTCAAAGACTGCCTTACCTCAGCACCGTTCTCGCTCTACCAGTAGAGGGAGAAAGTTTCTCTGTCTACACTGATGCCTCAGGAATTGGGCTAGGCTGTGTACTATGCAAAAGGAGAAGGTCATTGCTTATTCCTCAAGGCAATTGAAGACGCATGAAGTCAACTATCCTGTGCATGACTGGAGTTGGCTGCCGTGGTCCTCGCATTAAGAATTTGGAGGCACTATCTCTATGGTGAGCAATTCACTGTCTATTCAGATCATAAAAGTCTAAAGTACCTATTCTCCCAGAAAGAACTCAACATGAGGCAGAGAAGATGGTTAGAATATCTAAAGGACTGATTTCAACATCCAGTACCATCCAGGTAAGGGAAACGCCGTGGCTGATGCTCTTAGTAGAAAGCCAATGGCATCTATCTCAAGTCTAGTCCTTGGCAAGATGCAATTACTTGAACAATTCGCGAGGCTAGACTTAAATATTGAACATAGGGATGATCATGTTTTGATTGCCAATCTCAAATCCAATCCGATCTACTGGAAGAAATCAAGATGCAACAGGACAACGATCCATTCTTGGTTCGTGTCAAGGAAACCTTAGCGGACAGACCGGATTTTGCCATGACTGAAGATGGAAGGTTAGTATTCCAAGGAAGAACTTGTGTCCCAGACGATGAAGCCCTAAAAAGGAAACTAATGGATGAAGCTCATCAAACAAAGTACACTATTCATCCAAGAGGTACCAAAATGTATCAAGACATGAAAAGAACATTTTGGTGGCCGAATATGAAGAGGGAAGTAGCCGAGCATGTAGCTCATTGCCTCACATGTCAGCAAGTAAAAGCGGAACACCTGCGCCCTGCCGTGTACTCAGACCACTAGATATTCCAGAGTGGAAATGGGAAAGCATTGGCATGGACTTCATCATAGGTTTACCCAAGACTCGTGGTGGACTCGACGCCATATGGGTCATCGTTGACCGGTTGACCAAATCGGCGCACTTCTTACCCATAAAGAGTACATGGTCTGTGGAGGTGCTAGCTGCATTATATGTCAAGGAGATCGTGCGGTTGCACGGTATTCCGTCATCTATTATCTCAGATCGAGATCCAAGGTTCACCTCTCATTTTAGAAAGGTCTGCAAACTGCTCTTGGTATGAAGCTTAATTTTAGTACTGCCTTTCACCCGCAGACTGATGGGCAAACTGAGAGGACAAATCAAATTGTAGAAGACATGTTAAGAGCATGCATTATTAATTTCAATGGTCATTGGAATGAACACTTACCCTTGATTGAGTTCGCCTATAACAACAGTTACCAGGCGAGTATTAAAATGGCACCATTTGAAGCACTTTATGGTAGGAATTGTAGATCTCCTGTGTGCTGGAATGAAGTGGGAGAACAACAATGGTTAGGACCTGACATGGTACAAAGTACAACCCGGGATATACAGATGATACGAGATCGACTCAAGATTGCTCAGTCTGGACAGAGAGCTATGCTGATAAGAGAAGACGGGATCTGGAATTCAAATAGGAGATCATGTGCTATTGAAGGTATCTCCTACCCGTGGTATTCAAAGGTTCAGAGTGAAAGAAAACTTAGTCCAAGATTTATTGGTCCTTTCGAAGTACTTGAAAGGATTGGTGAAGTTGCTTACAGACTGGCCTTGCCGCCAAATTTGCAAGTGTGCATAATGTCTTCCATGTCTCCATGCTTAGAAAATATGTGTACGATCCTACACATGTCATTCGCCATGATGATCTGGTGTTAAACAAGGACATGACGTATGAAGAGAAGCCGATCAAGATATTGGACCGGAAGGTACAACAACTCAGAAATCGTCCCATTCACGTGGTGAAGGTCTTATGGAATAACCGCGGAGTGGAAGAAGCTACGTGGGAACCGGAAGGAAATATCAGACGAAACTACCCTAACCTATTCGGTAAGTCATTCTCTCTTGTGAGGTCATATGAATTTGGGGACCAAATTCTTTTAAGAGGGGGAGGATGTAGCAACCTGAATTTTTACGAAAAATAAAAATTTAAATAAAGAATTTAAAACCTAGCTAAATGGATATTTAAATAAAGCATTAAATAAAACCCATTAAATGGAAAAGAGTAATGGGCTTTGCTTAATGGATCTTCTAGAATTTATTGGGTCAAAATATGAATTTACAAAGGGAGAATAATAGGAAAATACCCTAAATTCGTAACTAAATTATTACCTAAATAGAAAAGGGGTATTTAATACATTAAATAGGAAGTTAGAGTTGAAATTGGATTCCTAAACCTACCCCATATGGGTTAACATGAATTTGGATCTTTTCCAAGTCTAAATAGAGATTGGAAGCAAGGAAGGAAGGTGGGAGTAAGGAAATTTCGTAATTAAATAGGAATTAGAGTAATAGTAGGAATAGAAATACATACTTGCACAAATACACCTCTTAAACTCTCTTGGGCAACCCTAGCTCGTTGCCAAGAGTTGCTGGACGTGGAAAAGAGGCTAAGGAGGAGAGGATTTCGTGGAGAGAAGAAGAGCTTGAAGCTTCTTCCCATGTTCTTCAAGTTCTAGCCCTAGAAGACAAATCGAGTCAAAGGTACGCATTCTCACAAGCATAAACCATGAAACTTTTTCTGTAGGTTCTTCCTACCCTCTTGAACGAAACCCCCAAGTTTCATATTTTTCCATCCATCCTATCTTTTGTTCTTAATTTTTGAAGAACTGCAAACATGATAACCCCGAGGTGTCATGTTTAATTCAAATCTCTATGTATACTTGATCCCATGCTACGAAAGTTTTACTGTAGATACTTCATGTTGTTAGGGATCATTTGCCCCTAAAAAGCCTAAATTTCATTGAGCATGTTGCTCGAATTAAATCAGTCTTGCTCTCTATGTCATGTTCTATGTTACTCATCCTTGTTCATTCTCAAACCATGTTCAAACCATGCTCTCTCTCTAATTCCGATTTACTGAAAGTACTCTTACATGTCTAGTTTAATTTGCAACTGGTTTCATGATTTTTTGTCGACTATATAATTAGTTATGATTTTCTAAATGACCCTGTATCGAAATTTAAATCCCTGGTCCGCAATCCAATGTCTGGTCTAACTCCTGTCAGAGTCAGGCGCAAACAAACAGAAGGCGACGCCTCGACATGTCGCTTTCTGGGGCCTGATTGCGACAGCCTCCCTGTCGCGACCAAGAAGGCTGTCGCGACCAAGAAGGCGATAGGTGAGCCGTCGCGTTCTCAGTACCCGATTTGCAGGCCCTGTCGCGACTTGTGCAAGACCCTGTCGCGTTCTGCCTGGCCCATGTCGCCATCCTTACAGCCCTATATCGCCTTCAAAAGAATTTTGAGAAAAACCCATGAAAAATATTTTTGTCGCTTTCTAAATAATCCTTACGCCTTCTTACTGTTATACCCCCAGTAAAAACCCTACTTAAAAAGGATGCTATATTGAATGATTTAAAATGCATGTTCACGACTTATTTCTATCTATGATTTCTCTTGCACTTGCACACACTTCAACCATCCATTTATGGCTGAAATATTGCAGAAAATATCTCATAATGTGCCTGGTAATTTATTGAAATAAAGTACATTAATTACCCTATTTTAAGGACTTGTATTCGTTTCTTGCATTGTTTATAATACCGATATCGACGCTCCACTGTCCTAGAATTCCTCTAGAACGTCGAGCACATGTTTTATATACACACTTTACTTGGCTTGTGGTGAACTCTCCGTCGGATATTCCTTTCGCCGGACTAGTGAACTCTTGCACAAGGCCTCCGTAAGTCTCCTCTGATCATGGATTCCCACATGGTCGACGAGTCGGTTGTACCCTAATACCTATGATACCCTTTAGGGATCTATATGATCCAAACGGCTATTAGAGATTCACTCTCGTCTTAAATCACGCCGGACCTCTGGACCTGTGCATAACAAGGCCAGTGGTAGGGTCGTGAGTTCCACCTGACTGCCAACACCAAGTGCGCGTGTTGTGTAACTGTTACTATCGCCTGATTACTCGACGTATTACGTGCAATGTCCACTAGCTCTCATCTATATTCTACTCGCTCACCTATTCACGTTCACTCTACTAGCTCATCTATTCATCTTGTGCTCATATCTATTTCTTGGTACTCTATACTGGCCATTGACTGATTGTCTAAAGATAAACAATATAACCAATGCCTGGCAATATATAAAGGGCCCGATCTGGTCCTGGGATGTGCGCCCGAAAGTGCTAGTGCCCATGGAGTTAAATGATCAGAGTGTTTGGCATTACACTCAAGTGCTATCTATCTCGACTATCTATATGACAATCAAAACACAAAACGTGCTATACTCTCTCGATGTCTAGAATGACAAACAAGTGCTATACTCGTCGTGCTATTACTATACTTGTGCTAGTTGTGCTATGGCCATCCTGCTATTCGTGCTATATTCGATACTTGTGCTATTTTGGAAACTATACTCGATCTCGTGCTATTGTGCTATCTTGTTACCTGTTGTGCTATCTCTTACTATATTTTGACTCTCTTGTACCTGCTATCTCTAGACACTCTGCCATTAAATGCGTTAATTATTTAAAGCCTGCTTGAGCCTGAGATTTAAGTCCTACTGGGCGTTATCGCTCACCCTACGTTATTTGATGTTGTGTTCTCAGGTGAGACCAAGGATGACACATACACTCACGAGGAAGGGAATGACCAAGAGTGAAGCCAGGAGTACCCTTGAGTCATTATGTTATCTTAGAGTTGTAGTTAGTTATTTCCTTCTGTTGCAATATAATTGGGCCCTTTAGAATGGCTCTGATATTAGTGGTTGTAACTAGACATTTGGAAAATTATTAATGAGAAAGATTTGCTTTAGTATTATTCAGTGTGCAATGTTTGATGTCTAGTATACGCTCTATACCTTTTCTTGCAACTGCCTTCGCGCTCCGATATTCCGCGTTGGGGCGTGACATATCCATTTCTGTGTCGACACATCTCTTCAATGCTATTCTCAAATCGTTCAACCTGAGTCACATTCATTTCATTTAACTTTCTTGTGAATTCTATGATTGAAGGAGGACACTCTTTATTTTTGATGAAAATTGATCATGTCAATAATTCAGGGAGAGCTAAAGGATTCACTGATTTTTCTCTCATCAAACCAAAACCAATTTAGTGATTTGATGAATATGTAATTCATAAACTGATCATTATCTCTTCTAAAAACAACCAGGAATGCACTCTTAATAGTCTTAACATATTCTTCAAGTCAACATTCTTTTATTTTCTAAAATCCTAAAGTAATTTGATTTCTTTGGTTGGCATGTGTTCAATTCAGTATTGTTTTTACACATTTCTATTGAGGTTGATAAAGGTCAAAGTTGTGTCTAATGCATGATGATTAATTAAAACAATTTTTTCTGGTAGAGCAATGGCATGAATATTGAGAAACTGCACACCTTCACAAAAAGTGATGAGTCATGTATGTCATGAGGTGTTATGCTATCTCTGTTCTAAGAGGCTTAATCAAAATATTCAAGATCAATGTTAACTGAGTAACTGGAAATATTGGCATATGATAAATGCATATTTCCATGTCAAAAGGTTTTCATTAACCCCTTGAGGAAGAATAATTAGTAAATCCTCAATAACAAAGAACTCTAGTGTGTGAAAAACATGTGTACTTGAGTGAACAAGGTTTACTATATTTGAATGCTCATTACTTCAATTTCAAGAAAAATCAATCAAACAAAATGGACAACATCTTGCCTAATTCAGATCTTTTAAGAGTGTTTAACTTCAATACTAATTGTATTTATCCTGGAGAAATCACCTTACTTTGGTTTAGTAAGGTTTAAAAGAATGAATTGTACTGAGAAGAATATTTTAGTTCAATTAAGTTGTAATCCAAGTTCTTCAGAATCATTTAATGGTCAAGTTTTGTATGATATTCCTCAAACCAATAAATTTGCAAAGGAATGATTATGAGATTTTCAATGTGAAATCTTTAACATGTTAAAAATGCTTGAATAATTGATTTTAGGTTTTTTTTTTCTTAATAAATATTTTCCTTCTCATCATTTCCCAAAATTCTACAATTCTTATCATCTCAGGTCGACACACATCCATCTTGTGTCGACTCAGGTTGATCTCAGGTCGACCCATATCTTCTCCTATGTCAACACAACATTCTGTCAGGTCGACACACATACTTTTTGTGTCGACACAACTGCACCCAGGCGTTGTTTCCGATTTGGGGTAAATGGACCTGCGGTTCATTTTATCTCCTTTCTTTTTGTGTCGATCCTCTTCTTAAATGCACTGAAACCTAGGTCGACCCTACTTGTTGGTTCCACAACCTTTCAAACTTCTCTCTTCTCCCACAACCTTGGACGCATGGCTCTCTGCTTCTTCTAGGACTCTCCATCCTTCTTCATCTCTGATATCCATGGCACCCAAGCAGACTCCCAGGCGTGGAGCCAAGGCTAGGGTGGCTGCAAAGGGTGTGGTGTTCTACCATGATCCTTCAAAGATAAAACCAGACTCCATCCCTTCTGGTACACCTTCCAAGTAGGGCAGATCAACCCCTCAGAGCAAAGGCAAGTCTCCAATGCCATCTCGATACCCTAAAAGGAAGATTCTGCATGATTCAAGTTCTTTAGATGAGAATGGTTCATCGTTTGATGGTACACCTTCTACAAACCCTAAACAACCGTTGCCAAAAGATTCTTCCTCTGACACATCTCAGTCTCCGGTGGAAACACCCTCCAAATCTGTTGCCACTGAAGGAAGAACAATCTTGAAACCTAGGGTTGTTGATCTTTCTGACAAAGATCTTACAGATGCTTTTCCTAAATTTGTGCCTTTATTTGAATTTCAAGGCTGGCTTAAGTTCATTTCTGAGTTCAGAACATTTTATCCAAGGCTAGTTCAAGAGTTTTATTTGAATATTGTGGATACAGAAGAAGGGTTTAAGTCAAAGGGCAAGGGTGTTAAAATCCTTCTTTCTCCAAAATTGGCATCTCAATTGTTTCAAACACCTGACTCTGGTGAAGATTACTACACATATGAATTTAATCTTCATGAGGCATATTCACTTCTCATAGGCCTCCCTCATGATAAGAAAAATTCCAAACAAACCAATGTCACCAGTTTCAACACCAATTCTTTCCCTCCACTACTCAGATTGGTGCATCATGTTTTTACCACCATTATCACTCCTCAAGGTGGTGTTAGAAATAGACTTACTGATATTCAGAGGTTTGTCTTGTACTGTATGAAGAAGAACATCAAAGTCAACTTGGTTTTGATCATGTCTCAAATCATCTCTGAGACAATTAGGAAAGAACTTCACAGATCTCTTCCTTATGTTGCTCATTTGACTGCTGTCTTTGAGCATTTTGGTGTCTCTTTTCTGAATGAGAAAGTACAGAAGATTCCTTAGAATAACATCTATTATTTGCACCATGTGAAGAAATTTATGAAGTTCAGAGTTGAAGGGGATCAAGTCACTAGAGGGCCAATTGTGGAACAACCAGCAGAACATCTAGAAGAAGAGCCTGCTCCAGATGTAGACATTCCTCAGGGAGATCCAGTAGAACAGCCACACATTGAGCCTGACATCCCACAAGATATGCCAGCACAATCCACTCCTCAAGCATCTCCAACCTCTCCTCAACACTTGCTTATTCCTACTTCCTTTTTCCATCAACATCATACTTCAGCATCCACCTCTTCTAGTGGTTCATCTATCCCTCCTGAGCTCTACAAATTTCTTCAAGTTCAGTTTGACAACTTGAATTCTTATATGAGGGGGATGTCTGCTGATTTTGAGCTCAGAATTCAAAGGCTGGAAAACACTGTCAATAGCCAGTTTCTGAGACAACAAGAGTTAGCTGAGCATGCCACAAGGAGGTTTAACAGACTGGTTGGCACTTTAGGTGATGCTTCCAC
This sequence comes from Colocasia esculenta, assembly GCA_014218235.1. Lineage (NCBI taxonomy): Eukaryota > Viridiplantae > Streptophyta > Magnoliopsida > Alismatales > Araceae > Colocasia > Colocasia esculenta. Next base: position 28,227,176 of record CM024761.1, on the reverse strand, counting down.
TCAACTACAATGTCTTCAATCTGATTTGCAAGATGTATTTTCCAACATTCTTGAGCATACACAACAAAGTATTCATACTGGACAAGAAGCTGTGATTCAAGTGTCCAACTGTCGACTGTCATTTGCTCATTTTGTTGAAGATATGGAACACATGAAGGCACATACTGCTCATATTGATCAGGAAATTGCAGATCTTAGGATTGATTTCAACAATATCTTGCAGATGAATACTAATGCTAGTTCTGGAGATGACAGACATGCCAGTTCATCCACTGTTGTTCCTCCAATGTCTCAAGGATTTACTCAGATGCAAGCACATATTTCTAAAAATCTGCAAAAAAATGGAAGAAACACTGCATACTCATATGACATCTGTGCAATTCCAGTTGAGGACTAATTTGGATGCTTTGGAAGCCAACATGAAGACCATTGAAAACAAGCTGCCTCCTCCTCCCCCATCTCCATGATGCTATTTCTCTTTTGATGATGTCAAATGGGGAGAAAGGGTGTAATGTGTGACACTTTAGTTCTTTTTTATGGTGATGGTTTAAACATTGAATGTTATGTTTGCTTATTTTGGGATTTGAACATTGAATGTCATGTTTATTTTGATGTGAACATCATGTGAATTCAACCCAACCTTTAATGAATGTTGTGTTTCTGTGACAAATGATGTGAATTTGTGATGTAATTGTCCTCTTTGTATGCAATGGAATGATGTACATGATTGCTTTAAAACATCTTGCTTAAGTAGACTAAAATGATAAGTGAATCATAGTTGCCATTATCAAAAAGGGGGAGATTGTTGGATCTATTGTTTTGATGATGTTTAACTATGATCCATACAAATGTGGAAATCATGCTTCAATCATATCTAACACTATTTTCCATGTTTAGCTCACAGAAATGTTGATATGATGACCGTGGTGTCGACACAATTCTAATAGTGTGTCGATACATGATTCAATCCTGGAGCAAATAATCATGAAAGCAAGCCAGTTGTGTCGACACAGGTTCATCATGTGTCGACACATCATCCTCTCACAGAAACTTTTCAGAACTAAAAGTGCCAATGGTGTCGACACAAGTTCAGTGGTGTCGACACATCCCATGCATCTAGTAAGCAGTAAATTGTGAAGGAGACTGTGGTGTCGACACAAGTTGGTTGTGTGTCGACACATCCTATGCATCTAGGAAATAGTCAAAAGTCAAGTGGTTTGTGGTGTCAACACAGGATGATTGTGTGTCGACACATCCTGTCCCTCTCATAAGCATGTTTTGTAGTCTGTGGTCAGGTGTGTCGACACAGGTGATATGTGTGTCGACACAAGTCATCAGATAATGCTGCTAGGACACCAAGCAAGGAACATGTGTCAACACATATCTCAAGTTGTGTCGACAAACTTTGACTTATATTCCAAATCTGATTTTGTGGACACATGGATGATTTTGGATGAATGCTTTTGAGTGGGAATTATGTGCCCCCAAATTCCAAGGCATCTCGTGGGTAAATGGGACTATAAATGCCCATCATCCACTCATCTTTGGGGACACAAACACCTCAGTTTCATCAACTCCCAGAAGCAGAAGGCGAAACCAGAGAGAGGCTTCATCCTGAAGAATTGCTATCCAGATCTGAAGAATTGGGGGATCCAAGTACCTTGTCTGATCAACCTCAAGTGGAATTCCTAGATTCCAGAGTCTACATCCTGGAGCTGAAGCTGAAAGCCTGAATCCTCATCTGGAAGTAGAACAGAGGGAAATCTAACCAGATCTTTTCAATCTACAATTCAATTGTTTTGTTTGGTTCTTTGCTCTAAACTCATTTCCTATTGTGTGTTTTGTGAAATTGGAGCAACTCTTGTGCTCAATTTCACATGTGTTCAGATCTGAGATCTCTGTCATCTCAGAGTGTGTGTGTTGTAGTGTGATCTACTTGGATTAGCGACATAAGCCACTTTGTGTGTGTGTGTGGATGGTGGACGTAGGATACAAAATTGTGTAATCCGAACCACCATAAATTCTTGTGTCATTGTGGTTTGAATGTTCTTGCGCTAGATGATTGGTAGCCTCGTGGCTCTCTCATCACTTAATACGTCTAGACTGTTCAGAATTGTGCATAAGTCATAGATCTAAGCTTTTCATTAGTTTCTATGAGTTGCTAATCGAGTAAATTTCAAATTTAGTTGAAATCTATCCAACCCCCCCCCCTTCTAGATTTTATCATAGTTATTTTCCGCAATATTTCACTAACAGCTTCTCCTCTCGCAGTGATGGCCGATAAGGGCAAGGCGTCAGTAGCTCCAGACAACTCCAAGTAGAAGGGAGCTTCTCTTGCCGAGATGGCCCTTAAGAGGTTCTCATCCCATGGGTGCAAGAAGGGTGCCTCCAAGCCATCAAAACGACCGAGGAAGGAGCGAGCAAGCGGCGACTCCGCTCCAGTGGCTACTCAAAAACTCTGTATCTCGGAGACCCAGTCGACAGGGTCTCCCAAACGACCATGATAGTAGGTTGCACCTCAGTCAGGTGATCTTCACGAAGCGTCGATCTCAGGCTCCTCCTAGTCACCCTGATCAGTGCAGCTGGTGGAGGAGCCGTCCACGACCGAGTGGGGCTGCCTGACGATCCCGGCTAAGGCCAAGGCCCATGCCTTGGGCAAGAAAGCAAATTAGGTCATCGAAGACCTCTACATTACCATCCAAGACCAACTGGCGCTGGTCAAGTCCTTGCTGCAGAAGGTCGAGACGTCCAGGACCAACACCATGAGAAAAGTGACTGAGGCCAAGAAGAGGGTTGAGGTCGCCAAGAAGAGGGTCGAGGATGCCGAAAAGCTCCTTGCTGAGGAGCAGAAGAGGGCGAAGAATGCTGTGGAGAGTGTTGCTCGGCTGAAGCTGGAGGCCAAGAATCTCTGCGAGACCCCGCGAGCCAAGAAGGAGGCAAGAGCGGCAGCGACGGCCGAGAACGCGAAGTTGCTTAAAGAAGAGCGTGTGAAGGCCATTGTGGACTACTGCACATCTGACGAACTCAGTGAAGAGATTGATAAACTCTTCCAGGTGGGATATAGCCACTGCCTCGAGCGCCTCCGAGAACTTGATCCTGAATACAGCCTATCAGGATTGGTGGATGACGTCGAGGAGAACGTCGGTGCCGAGGACGAGAACATTGAGGAGGCCGTCGACGATGCGTTGGCTACCGCCATCGAGGAGGGCCTAGAAGCAACTTCCAAAGTTGACCTCGATGACAATCCGGTCGTGCTCGACATCGAGGAGACTCAGATCGGCACCGACAATGTCGCCGAGGTCCAGGTGCCAGGGAAAATGGATGTACCCTTCATCATTCTTCGGCATTTTGCCAAGGCCTTTTGTACAATCTTTTATATGAGCACAAGTCCTTTCCTTTTCCAATTGCAAATGTTTTTTTTCCAATTGCAACGATTCTCGTATTAGGGTCATCAGCCATTTCTGAGAACTTGCCCTTTCACGGAATTTAGTGACCATGCTTGATGCTGGTGCCATGGTATATTGATGTGCCTTATCGTAGTGACCTCACGTGTGCTCGGCGAGTTGAGCCTTGTTCGATCAGGTGGTTGGAGCGGCCGAGAATGCTAGAGCTCACGTCGCTACCACCGACGCTTCTGACTAGGCCACTTTGTGGATCACTAGTGCCTGCACGATATAAATAGGTGACGATGCTACAGAGTGACTCCTCATTGATCAGGTTTGCGAGTTACGAGGTGATCTTGCCTTCATATCATGGTTCCTAACGAGTGCCGAAGCGACCTCGTCCAGCGAAAAACGATGTCCTCGTATTGAGCGAGTGCTAAAGCATCCACGTAGCTGACTACCAACGGTGTCAAATAATGACTTTGCTATAAAGTGACTCGCCAATTTCCAATAGTACAATCACAGTTAAATCATGCAAATGCAATAAAAATTCAACTTTTACTGACACATTAAGATAAAAAACATGCAGGTGCTCGGCATTCTATGTCTGCTGACTTGCACATCTTAAACATCTGGTCGGCTCATGATCGAGGTCATCAACTACACGGTACGGGCCCATAGTTTGGAGTGTGATTTACGAACTCTGTATACGAGACTACTTGCATGCGTAAAACATGATGGCCGACACCAAGTCGTCAAGTGGTCGGCCACCTGGCTCCCCAGCGGGAGGCTTGAAATTACCAGGGATTCGCCCTTGACCAAACGACAATGCTCTGAGCGATTTGTTGTTGGCCACCGGTTCGGTCCTCTGGAGATATTCATCTACAAGACCTCGTATGCTCCAGAACGGCTCCTTGTCGTTCACGAGCGACGCATCAGGGGCGGGGGGGGGGGGGGGGGGGGGGGGATCCCTTATTCTCGCATCACCAGTTTTTGAGATCATCTAAATGGATGTGCGGGGAAGCTGTACTGACCTTTAGTAGCATTTTTCCACAGACGACGCCAATGTTACAGTAAGTGTAACATGGTGTAGACACCCGATTCTGGCCCATAAGTTGAACTATATTTCTTGTTCTCTTAATGAGCCCCAAGTTGGTCACTCACCTTGAGCCCATCCCTTAGCCATGTTGTGAGCCCATTAAAAGCCCAATTTTCACATTATCCCATCTAATTATCTTTTTAAAGAGTCCTCATAACTCATTATTGATTATTCTTCCAAATAATTGATCAATAATCCTAGAATAATCATTTTTCATTAACGCAATGGGTCGTTGCATCGCATTATCCATGTCGCAGCCCCCTTGGCCGTCGCAACAACCCATGCATATCTATGCATGTGCCCTTAAGGTCACGCCCATCCTGGTCGTCGTGACAAGCCTTGTCGTGTCCCTACGACCCGTCACGACATGATCTGCATGTGCTGGCCTCTACAACCACCTCTTATTTATCCTCCAATGGCTTTATCTTTATCTCCAAGCAACCCCCACAACCCCCATGCGCGGTTTGAGGCTCCATGGCACCTTGGGGCCTTCCTAGGACTCTTCCCTATGGATTTACTTGGCTTTATCACTTTATTTTGGGTGATTATCACTTAATCACGAGGATAATCTCTCTTCTTTCTATTTAAGGGACCCTTCTTCTTCAGAGGAAGGAGAGCCCCAATTTTGCCACGAAGTGCTGCCAAATTTCCTCGAGGACTGACCCTTAACTTGTGGGTCATCCTTTCCGTCCATTTCTCCTCATCTTCTCCACCAAGACATGGCATCTTCTTTACATATGGAGCTTGGTGGCTAAGGAGGCGACCTCTAGGGCTTCTGCACCAACCAAGGACAATGCACCACGGCCAGGGAGTCGCCCCATTGGGGCTCCTTCTTCCCTTCTTCATCTTATTCTTCATGCATGCATTTTATTATTTCTTTTAGATAGGAATGCACTTCCTTTATTTCCTACATTTTTACACCACCCAAGGGGTTTAAAAGCCACCCCCAGGTTCGTTCCCTCCATGCTCTCCCCTTTCTTTTCATTTTTGGATAGATACTACTCTTAAATATGGTCTAGCAGGGTTTATTTTGTTGTTTTCTTCGTTTTGGCAGGCACATAAGCAGGATTCGACGAGGGGCTCTTGTCCTCTAGCCGGCTATAGGGCAAGAAGAAGGTCCACCAACATCCTCCCGCACTGCAGAGAACGCGTCGGGCACTCGCATCGTGACATCAAAGACGCGCCCTGGTAGGGCGATGCGATAGCGACTCTATGGCGATGGGGAGACTCATCGCGACATCAGTAAGTGCCTAGTTCTCACCCCCCTTCCCTAGCACGTTAGCCTAATTTCATTCCTATTCGAAGGAAACTTGTTAGGTGGCAATCACACTTCCTAATCCATGCTCTTAAGTCATTTAAAACATGTTGTGTGTCTCGAGGGGTGCGTAACCCCGTGATTACACCTTTTGGCGATCACGGTGGGACCTTCATTGCTAGCCTCGTCGATGTTTGCTTGTTTGCCTACCAAGATGACATGTTTATATGCTTAAGTAGAGCCCTGTTAGGATTTTTCCTATGTTTTCTGTGTTGTTTTGCTCTCAGGTGTTAATGCGATGCATCATGTGGTCGCGATGGTATCGCATCCATAAAGGTGGATGCGACTTCAGGTACGCGTTCCCCCTCTCCCCTTCACCATGTTCCTTTTCTGAGGGTGCTCCTATGTCTTCTTCATGTTGTTTTGCCATGTTCACGCACGTTCCTTTGTGCTAGAATCCTGCTAGGGTTTGGGTTTTCCATTTATTCTTACTGTTTATTTTCGGTTCTGATCGCGACGGCTTGGGCTGCCGTGACATTGTTGCGTCGGCGGTGGGGAACGTGACTTCAGGTACGCTTTGTATGTTATTGCCTTCGGTCCATGTATCAGTTCCTATTTGCCTAGGGTGTATTCATGTGTTGATTACATTCTTCCATGCTTGTATTGAATTTTAGGTTAGTCTGTTGGCCCATTGTTTGCATGTGGTTGTAGGTCTCTGCACTCTATTTTTATCGCGTTCGGGTTACCGGTCGCGATAAGGTCACGATGGATCTGGTCGTCGCGACCTCAGCCGAGACCTGTCAGTTACTGTGTGTTAGTTTAGGATAGACATTGCATGCACCTTGGTGCACATAGACTCATGCATACACTACTGTTTCGTGTAGATTAGGTTTCCTCCTTAGTAGTGAAGACCCTCTCACCTGTGAGCACTCGTGGGCTGACCAGGGCCTACTACCGAAGGCCTCCGTAAGTCCCCGTGGCCATACACACGTTGCGGTTGTCGGGTTGGTTGTACCCGTTACACCCTTAGTTCAGGCCATTTTACGTGTGAGTTGTGTAACCCCTTTAGTTGCACCGAAGTACTTGAGTTCCTACCTATTAGGGTCCCATTTGACCGAGTGTAATTTCATTAATCAATCCATTAAAGGTTAAGTGCGAACCCTAAAATCTTAACGGTAGTCATGCCAACTTGAGTGCTTGTTTGATACACCCCTTCTTATCTTACAGTCCTTTCTTGTGTGTTAGAGTCTAGGTGTTGTTGGGTAGTTGTGTCGTCTCCCCTAATTGTTTAGGGTTAGTGCATGCATCATTGTCTACGTTTCTCGAGTCAGTCCCCTCCAACTGTTGTATTATATCACAATCCTTTGTTCGGTATGGATCATTTTTGTGTCCATACCGGAAACTCCTTGCCCATTAGGCTTCTCGAGGATGTGGCCCAACCTTCCATGGCCACCCTCTCGGGGCATATCCAGCCCGCTACCGTTGTTGATGGTCAGTCTCGCCCCCCTTCTCCTCCTGGGGCAGATGACCTGCATGCCCAATTTAGTCAACTCCTTCCACACTTAAGCCCGGACCAAGTTCGGGAATTTTTGGCCGCTGCTAAAGGTAAGCGCCCTCTGTCTCCACCCTCTCTTAATTCGGCCTAGCAGGCGGCCTCCTCTACCCCTGCCACTTCTGCGCCACAATGGCCTTCCATTGTGGCAGATCCTACTCCCCTTCGTCCACGGGCTATTCACTTTTCTAAGCCCAGTTATCTTCTGGCACGGGAGGTTCGGCCAAATCCCCTCCAATCTCTTCATTCTATCAGGCTGAACATAATTCTTTTCCCCGTGAGAGGTCCTATTCATTGGAGCAATCCCGCTCCCTCGTTCCCACTCACCACGCCACGTCCCCTTCCAACTTACTCGCGGAGTGGACATCTATGAAGAGGGAACATCATGACCTCCGAAGACAATTAGACCCCTGGAAGGTCGCCGATATCCCCCTTCCTTCTTTCCAACACCTCTGAGTTCCACCCCAGTTGGAGCTCCCTGTCTACCGGCGAAACTCCAGGGTAGGCGACCCCTATGTACACCTCAGGGATTTCGTGTATGAATCAGCTCCGCACAAGTACGACTGCCACCTCAGGGCATACTTGTTCCGGAAGTCATTGCATGGATCGTCGCTCGAATGGTTTTACTCTCTATCTCTAGAGGAAGCTGAGGATTTTTCAAATTGTTCAAGAAAGGTTTCTACAGCAATTCCAAGATCGGGTTGTGTTGCCCAGCTAGCAAGCCCAGAGGGGGGATGAATGGGATTCTTTAAATTTTGATTATCTAAAACCTATCCACAAAAAACGTTCACACAACAAGCACTTCGATCATTGTTAGTGTTAGCGAGAAGAAAACAATAAACAAAAAGCAATCAGACACACTACACAAGATTTTATCCTGGTTCGGACTTCCTTTCCTCAGGAGTCCTATGTCCAGTCCCTGAGCAACAACTCAGGATTCCACTATCCAAGGGTACAGTCCCCCTCAAGGACACTTACACACCCAGCCGTAGCTGGTCTTCTCTTCACAACCCGAAGAGGAATACAACACCCTGGATCCCACTAGGTCTTCCTTCAACACGAAGGGAAATGAACACCCTGGAACCCCCAGGTCTTCCTTCACACTAAGGGAACAACACAAAATGTGTTCAAGGAATGGGACGCCCCTAGACCAAGCTAATATCACAATGCTTGATCTGAAGCGAATACTGAGAGGAAGAGATAAACAACAATGAACTCTCTCAGTACATAAAAACGCTCTCTCTAAGATCTACACAGGATGCAGAGAGCTCAGAGCTACAACAAAGTGATGGAGTGAGACTTAAGCTCTTCTATGGTGCTTGCAGATTTTCAATTCTTGAGAGAAATATTCACGTCGGCACCAGTCTACTATTTATATCTTCTATGAAAAAAGTAACCGTTGAAGTATCTGTTGTCTCTAAGTTGTGAGGACGTTAGACTGCATGGCTTTCCTTTGTAGTCAATGGTTCTTTGCGTTCCATGCATGTAAGAAGAAAATACTTCTTGATATCCTCCAGCTTCTATTTTGTCCAACATTGTATAGAGTCGTGCAGTCAGAGACCTGCACACATTAAATGCTAAAACGTAGACAGCTAAGCTGTCTCTTGTTGTCAGTCAACATTAGAGTAAGAATACATCAAGATAGAAATTTCCATTCTATCTTTCCAAAAAGATATTACATGCAGGAGCATATGAATAGAAGATATCTGGACGTACATCGTGCAGAGAAATGTATGGTTGTATTTAATGCATGGATAACAGTGAAATACGTGTAGGATCGAGTGATTAGGTGAAACAGATCTAGAAGGGGGGTTGAATAGATCTGTGCCAATTCATGCGGAAGCTTAAGAAAATTAAACTACTTTGACTCAGAGATCTAATCACAAAAACAATTTTCAGATCTGAAGTGTGAGTGTGTAAGAGGAGGTGTGAGACAATTAGGCAATTAGTGTGAAATCGCAATCCTATGCAATCATCTAGCGCAGATTAACAATTCAAACCATTGCACATAGGATTTTTAGGTGGTTCAAAAATCATACCTGTGATCCCTACGTCCACCCCTCACACAGTGAGGACACACTACTCAAAATTTGAGTACAACTCACACTGAAGCACAACGACTCCCACATACTTGAGTTAGACAACTCACACACAAATTCCAGAGCACAACCGCTCCAGAAACTGAGTACACTTGCTCAAACACACACTGAGTGTTCAACTCACCAAAATCGGGATCAATGGCTCACAAAACACAAGCTAGATCTAGACCAACATAAATCAGATCCTCTAGTAATGATCTGATCCAAGGCAAATTCATTCACAGAAACTTGTGCAACACTTCATGCACAAATCTCATGGATGAATAAGAAGAACAACTTCAGAATTGTGAGAAATAGATACAGTATTTGTGTTCTTTGATGAAGATTCCTTGCAGAAGGTTGAATTGAAGAAACTAGGTGATGCCCTTAATCACTTGGCGATGCTCTGCTCCAATGACCTCTGAATCACCAGAAATTATCTTCAATTGCTTGCTTCTGCTGGATCTGCTCCTTTGAGAAGTGCTCCAACTCCTTCTTCAGAGCTCTCCTTCACTCCCTCATGCTTTCCAAGGAAGTAGATGGATCACCACAGCAACGAGAAGAGCAGGAGCGGGAGATTCCTCTTTTTGCCGCCAAAAGCTTTTTCTGGAATCTTCTTGAGGTCTCCTCTGTCTTGGGGGCCAACAATTGGGGTATATATAGCCCCATAAGTCCAATTGTACCCTTGGGGTGGTGGGCACATGATCCAAGGCAACTTCCCTTGAACCCTAAGTAGCCACGTGTCCAGAGGAAACAAATGTTGAGACTTCAGCCGGAGTGTGTCGACACCACCACTGAGTGTGTCGACACCTGTCCCAGGCAGGCAAAATGATCTCCTAGAAGCTAGGACTAGTGTGTAGTGTCGACACCACCATTGAGTGTGTCGACACAACTTGACCCTATCTTCAAAGATAGCTTGGATAGTGATCCAGTGTCGACACCACCAAGGGATGTGTCGACACCATCATGACAAAAACTGTATAGCCTGAGAATTTAACACATAAGCCATTAGCACAAGGTATTATCATCAAAGTATGAAATGTAAAATGTTCAAGACATGTTGTTTGGGCATTATTATTATAAATGAGGCATGTACCACGTTTAACACAACAAGCACAAAATCACAAAGTGTCATCATCAAAACTAGAGAGAGAGGGATATTAAAACTACACTCAACCCAACAATCTCCCCATTTTTGATGATGGCAACATTGAATCAACATGAAATTTTGATTTTCTTTAAAATGTGATTTTAAGCCATTCTTTCACAAAATCCCAAGCACACATAATGTATGACAATGAAATTCAACATCTTCATTTACTTCATCAGTTGTCATTGAAAGAGAGTTTCTATACAATATGACAGTTGTCACAACCAAAAAAAAATGTTACTAACAAGCATCCCTTTTCAAAATGAACCATACAAAATATGACAATCACATCAAAAAGTTTTGCTAACAAACATCCCTTTCACAACATGAATTAACCCATGAACCAACCCTTCTCCCCCTTTGACATCATTAAAACAAGAAAATCCATCAAGAGGATGGAGGTGGAGGAGGGAGAGGGAGTAAAATAGACTCTATAGACTGCATTCTGGCGTCCAAAGCAGATAAGTTTGTCCTCAACTGAGTTTGCATGGTGGACAAATGAGTATGTAACAGTTCTTCCATTCGTTGATGATTATCATGAATGTGCTCTTAAAGTGTACTGAGATTAGCTGGAACTTGAGATGAGGTTGAAGATGAGCTTGGCACATTGCTTGATGGTTGGATATTCCGGAGCTCACCCTTGAGTTCTGTCATCTCCTCATCAATGTAAGCTAAGGATGCCTTCATTCTATTCATATCATCAACTAAGTGAGCAAACGACAGTCGAGTCTTAGACACAAGTGAGACAGTCTCTTGACTGTTGAAAAGATCTCGCTGAGTGTTAGCTAAAATTCCTTGGAGAACTGCTTCAAGCTGGTCTTGAAGTTCTTTCAGTTGGACACAAGCATCTCCCAAGGTGCCAATAAGTCTGTTGAATCTATGAGTTCTGTCTAATGAACTGACCATTAACTGTACTTTCCAACCTTTGAATTCGAAGCTCAAATCTGGCCAGTTATTGGATAGAAGAATTGAAAGTGACAAATTTCTCTTCAAGAAAATTATACAACTCTGGAGGAACAGAAGGTCCACTAGTAGAAGTGGATGCTGAACTAGAAAATTGGTGAAAGAGGGATGGAGGATCTAAATCATGAGGTCAAGGTGAGGAACCATGAAGTGTAGGTGAATTGTGTGTATCCTATGGAACTTGGACCTCAACCTCAGATGGGGGTTGAACATCTTGATCAATCTGTGGTGACTGAACAGCAGAAGGAGGTGCCTCTCCTTCAGGTGCAGCAGGTGGCTCAACAATTGGCCCTCGACAAATTTGAGCACCCTCAATCCGAAAGCCCATAATTTTTGCAAATGTTTAAACAATAAATATTGTTCTGTGGAATAGATTGAACTTTTTCATTTGCAAAAGAAACACCAAAATGTTTGAACACAACAGTGAGATGAGCAGTATGGCAGTGACCTATGAAGGTCCTTCTGGTTATTTCAGACAAAATTTGTGTCATGATAGGATGCAGATTGACTTTGATATCCTTCTTCATGCAATACATGACAAACCTCTAAATATATGTGAGCCTGTCCCTTCCACCACCTTGTGGTGTGATAATTGTAGTGAGAATGTGATGAATTAACCAAAGGACAAGTGGAAAAGTGTTTGTATTGAACTTAGTGACATAGGTTTGCCTGGAGTCTGTTTGATCATGAGGGAGACCAGTTAACAGGGTGTATGCTTCATGCAAATCAAATTCAAATTCATGGTAATCTTCCCCTTCATCAGGAATCTTGAAAAGTGTAGAAGCCAACTCAATTGATAAGATAATAGAAACCCCTTTCACTTCAGATTGAAAACCCTCTGGTACATCAGTCAAATTCATGTAAAATTCTTGCACCAACCTAGGGTAGAAAGTGCGAAATTCAGAAATAAAGTGCAGCCAGCCTTGAAACTTGAAAAAGTTGATGAAATCAGGAAATGCACTAGCAAAGTCCTCATCTTGCAAATCAACTGCTCGGGGCTTAAGAATGGGTTTTCCTTCAGAGACTATCTTGGAAGGTGTAGCTTCAGAGGGATTAGAAAAACCAAATGAGGTGGAGGAAGACTCCCCTGAACCGGAGGCACTTGTTTCAGAAGAGCTGGAGAAAAGCTTCCTCCGGGGATGACGAGGCACTTTGGGGAATTTGCCACGACCAGAGGATGGCAACCTACCTCACTTGGAGGGAGTTGCAGAGGGTGAAGACGCATTCAATTGCTGCGTCGGATCATGGTGATGCTTGCTCCTGCGTTTGGTTGGGGGCTCTCCAATCACAACCCCACGAGCAGTAGCCCTAGACCTCATGCCCCTCCTTGGTGTCTGCTTGGGAGGCATCGCAGCAAGCAGGGAAGAGAGGAAGGTGATGTGGAAGAGGAGGAGATGGCGGGAACAAGAGAGAAATCTCATGTTTCCTTTGAGATGAAAAGAGGCAGCGGGTCGACCTGCAAATGAGGGGATAGAAAAAGACTTTACGCAAGAGATGAAGAGGTAAGATGAGTCGTCGGTGCTCCTTACCCTAAACAGTGACTGATAAAAAAATAAAAAAAAAATCCGCTTGGAGAAGCAATGGTGTCGACACAGAAGGGGACTGTGTCGACCTGACCAGTGATGGTGTTGACACATGAAGAGGACTGCGTCGACCTGACTAGGCAAAAACGGATGATATGAACAGGAAAAATTGGGATGGGGTCTTTATGATAATGAAAGAGGTATGAAATCAACTTGTCAAGGATTTTTAATATGTTGAAGAATTCATTTGTCATTTCTTAACAAACACCCATTGTAATCCAAGGGTTAAACAACAACTTATAAGATATGTTCATTGATTATAATGAAACACTGAAATGACATTTTTGAATGATATAGGACATTCAATACAGTCAATGGCAATCTTTCATATTCTTCTGATCCAAGGTAATGAGAATTTTTTTGAATGAAGTCAATTGTGATGAAGTAAAACAGTCGTAATCAATCGGATTTGGGATAAGGTTGTATGTTTTGTGACTGAATTTTTTGTGGACATTTTTTTTAATCAAACTTTCAAATGTATTAAATCTTGTTCACACAAGAACTAATGCTTTTTACACACCATAGTCCCTGGTTACTAAAGATTTACTCATTATTCAGTTTCAAAGGGGCAAATGATAACCTTTTGATATGAAAATATACGTTTATGAGACGCCAATATTTCCAGTTACTCAGTTATCATCAATATTGTAAGATTTTTTTTTAACTTTGTTTTACCCCTTTGAACAGAGATAGCAACAAAATTGCTTCATGACATACATGGCACTTCATTCTTTGTGAAGGTTTGTAGTTTCTCGGCATTAGTGCCATCGCTCTGTTGAAAGAAAGACGGAAAGTAAATGAAAATAATAAAAAAAACCAACCTTCTCCCTCATCAGTTGAAAAAGAGATGTCTAAATTCAATGCACAAGAGATCTTCATGTCTTTAAAGCAATTAGATTACTTTAGGAGTTCAGAATATAATTGAAGATTGATTGTAAAAATGTAATAAAGCAGTCAAAAAGTCATTATGTGGTTTCTTTTGATAAGATTAATAAACATCTCATGAATAGGAATTGTATCAACACAATGAATTAATTCTGAGTTTATGTAAGAAAAGAAGTATGAATTCTTTAGCTCCCCCTGAGTTGTTGATTCCCTAAGTCTTTCAATGAAAAAAATTAAGATAAAGAGAATCAAAAGATTTGAATGAAAAAATTAAGATGAGCAGAAATGTTTTTATTGAAGGACAGGGACTCCCCCTCAACAATTGCATACAAGACTCTTGATACTTGGCGGAGACATATACTCACGCATAGTGAAAGTGTCCAGACAAGCCTGACTTATCTTTCTTCAAATCACTATTTGATATACCAAGAATGCCAATGCAATGTGAGAGTGAGGAACTTATTTGCAAGAGTGAAGAGTGTTGTAAATGTAAAAATAGATAGAAGAATGCAAGAAATATTTACAGCATGAAGCAATTACTCCCCCTTAGAATGTGCCCTAACAAAGACACACAACACTCAACTCAATGATGGAGAGGTCAAGAAGAATGTGGACATTTGCATAATCCAAGCTCTCTTCTTAAAGATGAGAATCTGTTTTCTGGAAGAGGCTTAGTGAAAATATCAGCAATTTGATTTTCAGTTTCAATGAAATGAAGTTCAAGAGATTTCTTAGCAACCTCATCCCTCAAGAAATGATGCTTAATATCAATGTGTTTTGTGCGTGAATGCTGAATTGGGTTTTTAGTCAAATTAATAGCAGTAGTGTTGTCACATAAAATGGGAATGCATCCTAACTTATGATTATAGTCTAGGAGTTGGTGTTTCACCCAAAGAATTTGGGTGCCACAACAGCCAGCCGCAACATACTCAGCCTCTGCAGTGGATAGAGCAACTTAGTGTTGCTTTTTGGAAGCCCAAGAAATCAAGCATCCACCTAGATATAAGCACAAGTCATTAGTACTTTTTCTATCAAGCTTACAACCCGCATAATCAGCATCATAATAAGTAATCAAATTGAATTTACAACCAGCAGGATACCAAATGCCAAGTTCACATGTTCCAACAAGATATTTAAAAATTCTTTTGACAGCTAACATATGACTTTCTTTAGGATTAGTTTGAAACCTTGCATACAAACACACACTAAATTGAATATCAAGTCTAGAAGTAGTGAGATAAAGTAGAGATCCAATCATACCTCTGTAGGTCTTTAGGTCTACTGACTTACCAACTGAGACTTCTTCTAGTTTTACATTTACTACAATTGGTGTGCTTGAGTGCTTGAGGTTCTGAAAATCAAACCTTTTCAGGAGTTCTTTGACATACTTTGTTTGACTTATAAAGATCCCTTCACTGGTTTGGTTAACCTGCAATCCCAAAAAGAATTGTAAATTACCAATTAAGCTCATTTCAAATTCAGTTTTCATTTGGTTAGCAAATTCAGTGCATAAATCTTTATCTGTGGATCCAAAAATTATGTCATCAACATAAATTTGGACAACAATTATTTGTTTACTTACTACTTTGTAAACAAGGTTTGATCACATTACCTCGAGTGTATCCCTTATCCATAAAATGAACTCAAACGGCCATACCAAGCTCTTGGAGCTTGCTTGAGACCATAAAGAGCCTTATGAAGTTTGAAAACATGATCAAGAAATTTTTCATTTTCAAAACCTGGAGGTTGTTCTACAAAACATTTTCTTTGATGTAACCATTTAAAAAGGCACTCTTTGCATCCATTTGATAAACTTTGAATTTCAATGAAGATGCAAAGGCAAGAAATATTCTCATAGCTTCTAGTCTAGCTACAGGGGCATATGACTCTTCAAAATCAATGTCAAACTCTTGATTGTACCCCTTGGCAACTAGTCTAGCTTTATTCCTAACAACTTGTCCATTTTCATTCAATTTATTTCTAAATACCCATCTAGTGTCAATAATAGATTGGTCACTAGGTCTAGGTACTAATTCCCACACTTGATTTCTGTCAAATTGATGAAGTTCATCATGCATTGCATTGATCCAATATTCACTCATTAGAGCTTCATCAATTGACTTGGGTTCAATTTGGGAAATTAGTGCTAATGGGTCTTCATTTATTACATTCAAAAAAGATGATCTAGTTATAACTCTATCATGCACATTGCCAACTACATTCTCAATTGGATGATCTCTCAAAAATCTATTTTCAGGAATTACCTCTTGAGATGCATTCAAGTCTTGAACAATATTACCAGATCCACTTGTGGTAGGTGAATGGTTGTCCAGACTTTCAAGTGAGTCTTTATTTTCCTCAATAGTTGGTGAAGTCTCAACAATGAAATCATCATCTTCCTTATTTTGAGGAACCCTGCAAGATGTAGAATCATCAGTTGAAAATGAGTTTTCATCAAAGACTACATGTAGAGATTCTTCCACAATTTATTTTGAGAATGTACACTCTAAAAGCTCTAGAGATTTCTGAATAACCAGGAAGATGGCTTCATGACTTTTGGCATCAAATTTATCAAGATTTTCCTTATTGTTATTATGTACAAAGCATTTGCAACCAAAAACTTTAAAGTAAGATATAGTTGGCTTTTTGTTTTTCAACAGTTCATAGGGGGGTTTTCTGATTTTTGGTCTGACCAATGCTCTATTTAGAATGTGATTTTCCATGTTTACAGCTTCAGCCCAGAAGGATTTGGGCAGTTTGCTTTCCAAGAGCATAGATCTAGCCATTTCCACAAGTGTTCTATTCTTCCTTTCCACAACTCCATTTTGTTCTGGAGTTCTTGAAGAAGAAAATTTGTGGAAAATGTTTAGTTCAGCACATAAATCAGAAAAAGTTTTGTTCTCAAATTCACCCCCATGATCAGTTAAAATGGATTTGATTTTATGTGAGAAACTTGTTAAGGCAGAGGTGCAGAAGTTCCTGAATTCTAGACAAGCATCACTCTTGTGGTATAGAAAAATAACCCATGTATATCTAGTAAAATTATCAATGATGACAAAACCATATCTTTTGCCACTAAGACTAAGAATCCTTGTTGGCCCAAAAAAGTCCATATGAAGCAATTCTAGTGGCTTAGATGTGAGTACATCATTGAAGGTTTTAAAAGATTTTCTGGTTTGTTTTCCTTGAGCACATATCCCACAAAGTTGATTCTCAATGTTTGGAAAAGATTTAGGAAGTCCTTTAACCAGTTTTAGCCTAAAAAGTTTATTTATTGTTTTGAAACTTGCATGACTAAGTCTTTTATGCCATGTCCATGCAACTTCATCTTTATTTGCAACTAAACAAATATTTTCAGCAAAGTTTTTATCAAGATCGATCATGTAGACATTGTTTTCTCTTTTGCCAAAGAATTTTATTTTTTTTAGTTGAAGAATCAATTATTTTGCAAAAATCAGATTCAAAAACAACCTTGTGACCTTTGTCACACAATTGACTAATGCTCAAAGATTATAATTCAAACCATCAACTAACAAAACATTTTCAATTGAGTTTGAGGAGGATTTACCAACCGTTCCAAATCCAATGATTTTCGCTTTATTTTTACCTCCAAATGTGACAGATCCTCCCTCCTTTTCAATCAAAAATGAGAACTTAGTTCTGTCTCCTGTCATGTGTCGTGAACACCCACTATCAAGAAACCATACATTGGAGTTGGGTGCACGACCTTCCTGCAAAAATCAAATCAGAGAAGAGAAGATTTTGGTACCCAAACATTGTTGGGACCGTCAGTGTGTTGAGCAGAGACAATAGATCTTTTCTAATCCATATTTGAGTTGTTTTTGCATTTGATTTATTTCAGAAGTGATTTCTCTTTTGCTAACTTAGCATTTCTTTTTGGAATGAAAACACCAGTGTTCATTCTTTCATAAGCATGGAGGTTATGCAATTGGGCATGATCATTCATGTATGGAAATTCAAACCAAGGATTCTGTTGGTATCTTGGGAAGTTTGGATAAAAGAATTGTGAATGGTACCAATAAGGATTATGATACCATTGATTCCAAGAGTTGATCCAATCAGATTGATGTGTTGTCTTGGATCTCCAAAAATTATCATGAAAGTTTCCTTTTGTGTTTTGATTATTTTTCAAATTTTGTTTGATTTTTGTCTAATGATTGTTGATTTTCAGAGTTTGATAGGTCGACCTGTGTTGGACTGGTGTCGACCTATTTTGTTTCTTTTGGTTAGAGACATTCTTTTTGTTCTGATTCGTGAAAATTTTAGATGTATTATTTGACACTTGTTTATTGTTGTTTTCTGGACTAGCACTTTTCACAAATTTTATCAGGGGAGTTTTTGAAGATTTTTCTTTCTTTTCACCAGATTTATTCTTCAAGGATTCTTGTGTGGTGAATCCTAGTCCATGTTTCTCAGATCTCATTCTTGCTCCTAACAATGCATCAAGATTTTCTTTTCCTTTTGTGAAGGTTTCAATTACTTGTACCTTTTCTTCCAACAAATTCTCAAGTTTCTAGATTTCATCAATATCTTGTTGCTTTTCCCTTTGTTGCAATTCCATTTTTTCAGAAAGTTTCTCAAAGTCATTATTGGCCTTTTGAGATGCAATTTTCAGTTCATTAATTTCGTTCAAAAGTTCTTCCTTTTCTTCATTGAGTTCATATACTTCATTTTCAAGTTCAGAAATTCTTCTATTCAATGAAGTATCATGCATGGCATTTCAAATTTCTTTTTCAAATGTTTGTTTTCCTTTCTTATTTCAGAAAACTTTTCAACCAACTCAGCATATGCATCTTGCCAATCTTCAATAGTGTATTGTTCAAAGGAAGTACCTACCTTTCCATCGCTGCTATTGGCCATAAAACATAGCTCCTCATTCCCTGAACTTGAGGACTTTTCTTCTTCATCCTCACTTTGGTCATGATCTGACCAAGTTGCTACCATGGCTTTAGGCTTCTTCAATTTTTTGTTCTTTTTGTGCTTATCCTTTTTATTTTCAGGACATTCCCCTTTCATATGTCCTACCTTGTTGCACCTGTAGCAAATAATAATCTCATCAGTTTTTTTTATTTCTACTGGAATTGACATTTGAAGCAGAAAAAATATCCTTTTGCTAGAAGAGAATTTTTCTTTCCAGTAATTTCCCTTTCTTGATTTTAAATTTTTCTGAATTGCCTAGTCATGAGGGCAAGTTCATCCTCATTGGACTCAGACTCTTCAGAACTTGATTTCTCTTGACTTTTCTCTTTGTTACTTGATGAGGTTAAGTGCTACTGGTTTGGCTTTAAGCATATGTTCTTCATTTCTTTTTCAAATTTATTTCATATGTCATTAAAGATCCTATGAGTTCATCCAAAGAGATTTGGACAAATCCTTAGAATCTTCAATCACAGTGGCCTTAGTATGTCAGATAGATGATAGAGAGCGCAAAATCTTTCTTACCAAATCAGCATCAGTGTACTCTTTACCTAGTGCCTTCAGTCCATTGACGATTGTCATAAACCTAGCAAACATTTCAGAAATTGATTCATCAGATTTAATCATAAACAATTTATATTCAGAAACAAGTATGTTTGCTTTGGTTTCCCTAACTTGAGATGTTCCCTCATACATTAATTCAAGTTTATCCCACATCTCTTTAGCAGATTTACATATGGATATTCTTGAATATTCTTTAGGGTGGACTGCACACTAAAGCATGTTCATGGCACTATAGTTAAGAGTGGCCCTCCTAATTTGTTCTCTAGTCCAACTCTCTTCATCTCCTTGATTTTCATAAGGACCCACTTCAACTACCTTCCAGATTTCATAGTTTTGAGCCCTAAGAAAAACTTGCATGCGATTTTTCCAATAGGAATAATCAGACCCATTGAAAAATGGTGGCCTATTAATGGAATGACCTTCAGCAATAAAACCTCGAGAATCCATTAAGTAGGAAGCAAAGCAGTAATAAAAATAATCAACCAACTCAAGCAAGTGTCACACAAAGATCAGACAAAAACACTCAAATCAGATCAGAATAATTGTGAACCTGCTCTGATACCAATTGTAGGATCGAGTGATTAGGTGAAACAGATCTAGAAGGGGAGGTTGAATAGATCTGTGCCAATTCTTGCGGAAGCTTAAGAAAATTAAAACTACTTTGACTCAGAGATCTAATCACAAAAATAATTTTCAGATCTAAAGTGTGACTGTATAGAGGAGGTGTGAGACAATTTGGCAATTAGTGTGAAACCGCAATCCTATGCAATCATCTAGCGCAGATCAACAATTCAAACCATTGCACATAGGATTTTTAGGTGGTTCGGAAATCACACCTGTGATCCCTACGTCCACCCCTCACACAGTGAGGACACACTACTCAAAATTTGAGTAAAACTCACACTAGAGCACAACGACTCCCACACACTTGAGTTAGACAACTCACACACAAATTCCAGAGCACAACCGCTCCAGAAACTGAGCACACTTCTCAAACACACACTGAGTGTTCAACTCACCAAAACCAAGCTCAATGGCGCACAAAACACAAGCTAGATCTAGACCAACATAAATCAAATCCTCTAGCAATGATCTGATCCAAGGCAAATTCATTCACAGAAACTTGTGCAACACTTCATGCACAAATCTCATGGATGAATCAGAAGAACAACTTCAGAATTGTGAGAAATAGATACAGTATTTGTGTTCTTTGATGAAGATTCCTTGCAGAAGGGAATTAATTGAAGAAACTAGATGCTATCTTAACACTTGGCGATGCTCTACTCCAATGGCCTCTGAATCACCAGAAATTATCTTCAATTGCTTGCTTCTGCTGGATCTGCTCCTTTGAGAAGTGCTCCAACTCCTTCTTCAGAGCTCTCCTTCACTCCCTCGTGCTTTCCAAGGAAGTAGATGGATCACCACAGCAACGAGAAGAGCAGGAGCGGGAGATTCCTCTTTTTGCCGCCAAAAGCTTTTTCTGGAATCTTCTTGAGGTCTCCTCTGTCTTGGGGGCCAACAATTGGGGTATATATAGCCCCATAAGTCCAATTATACCCTTGGGGTGCGTGGGCACACGATCCAAGGCAACTTCCCTTGAACCCCAAGTAGCCACGTGTCCAGAGGAAACAAATGTTGAGACTTCAGCCGAAGTGTGTCGACACCACCACTGAGTGTGTCGACACCCTGTCCCAGGTAGGCAAAATGATCTCTTGGAAGCTGGGACTAGTGTCGACACCACCATTGAGTGTGTCGACACAACTTGACCCTGTCTTCAAAGATAGCTTCTGGGACAGTGATCCAGTGTCGACACCACCAAGGGATGTGTCGACACTATCATGACAAAAACTGTATAGCCCTGAGAATTTAACACATAAGCCATTAGCACAAGGTATTATCATCAAAGTATGAAATGTAAAATGTTCAAGACATGTTGTTTGGGCATTATTATTATATAAATGAGGCATGTACCATGTTTAACCCAACAACCACAAAATCACAAAGTCTCATCATCAAAACTAGAGAGAGAGGGATATTAAAACCACACTCAACCCAACAATACGCAGGATGACTTTGACTTGTCAAGATATTTGAATATCTAGTCATTATAGCTCATAAAATCGATATGAATCATGACTTAGAGAATCATTGTGCGAATGAGTCATTGTTCATGTGAATCGTTGCTCATTCGTAAACAAATCATTGTGAGCAAGTCATTATAACCAAATTGTTATAAGATTGTAAGCAAATTGTTCTCAGCAAATCGTTATAACCAAATTGTTATAAGCAAATCGTTATGACTAAGTCGTTATAACCAAATCGTTATAAGCAAATCGTTATGAGCAAATCGTTATAACCAAATCGTTATGAGCAAATCGTTATAACCAAATCGTTATAAGCAAATCGTTATAAGCAAATCGTTAAAAGAAAATCGTTATGATCAAATCGTTATAACCAAATCGTTATGAGAGCAAATCGTTATGCTCACTTACGAAGTCGTTGTGAGATTGAAATCTTTATACTCACTTGTCGAATCGTTATGAGAGCAAATCGTTATGCTCACTTACGAAGTCGATGTGAGATTGAAATCGTTATAATTCTAAGGAAATCGTTGCAACAACTAGAAAGTCGATGTGTACTTAGAATATTTCATGCTTTGAACTGTAAATGCTACAGGATGATAAATACTTACTGATTTTGCTTGTATTTCCTTGATTTATTCCCTATGCTCAATTCTCATAGAAGTAATCTTTATCACAGTTTTGTTAATCACCAAAATAGATATGTAATTTATTTAACTTAAATTGGGAAAAATCTGATCATCAATCTCCCCCTTTTTGGTGATGACAAAACATAGCATTAACCAAAGATGTTCTGAAATAAATCTAAATAAATTACGGAATAAAATATCATGAGAGATGTATTTCAGAAGTACTTTCTCCCCCTTTTTGTCATTAAGCAAAAAGATATCATACTGAGACAAAGAATTTAAGGAGAAAAGAGAAGTAAGATCAAAGAACTTTGCTATTTATCTGGAGGGGTTACATGGAGGTAGAAAGCAGAAGATAGAAGGGAGGCATGCCGCTGAATAATGCGCACAGCCTTACATTCCTGTTCCTCAAAATAGGTTTGAAAAACCCCAAAGGCAATAGAATAAATGGACCCCATGTCAGGAAGCATTCTTTTGATGTGAAGTTGGCGCTGATCTTCTATAAAATTAGCATATTCATCTTTGCCAAGAGATTCTTTGAAGGAAATGAAAGATCCAAAGCTGGCAAGCCGAAGAAATTGGTTGATCTTGATAGGGTAGTAGATCTGATGCTGTAGAAGATCTTTCTTCAAAGCCATAAAAGCTTGTACCGCTCGACCCACTGATCATAGGGCTCTTGAACCAGATTGATGGAATTTAAATCCAAAAAGGCTTCAGCTGTGAGAGTAGGCTTGCCTGCCTTAAACAAGGAGCTGTTCAAGGCTTCCAACTGAAGGGCTGACTGGTTTTAGTGCTTTTCCCAATCCGTGGGAGAAAGCCTTTCAAATTCTGATAGCAGAGGGGCAAAAACTTCAAAGGAGATATGGCCCAGATGAAATTCTCTGAAGATGAATCTTTGGAAGGAGGGAAGACGACCCTGTTGAGCTGAGAACCTACCTATGACACGAGCAAATCTCTCAAAAATTACATGACCAACTGAGGAGTCCATGACCAAAGAGTGCAGTTTGAGGAGAAATACAGTGTCTGGAATTTGCAGGGTAGCGAAATCCACTTTGAATGAGCAATTGACTGGATTTTCAATTTTTAACGAAGCAATGGCTCCCTGGAACTGACCCAACTGCACTTCAGGTAGCTTGTGAAGATACCGATAGTCATTGAATAGCTGAAAGTACCTGATGAGCTTAACTTCCTTTTGAATAAAAGGTGCCCAGGTGGTTTTGTGATGGATTACAAACCACTCAGAGAGAGAGAGGGTGATCCAGGGGTGGAAACCGCTCGGACTTCATAAGAAGAAGAAATTTCCTATAGAGAGTCTTGTGCCCTTTAGCCCATGATCTTCAGACTTGCATTCAGCCATTGGAAGATTTTGGATTGATCGGCTTTTGAGAAGTGGTTGTAGGGAAGGACAACATGAGGTGATCAGATGATAAGAGACAAAAGATGATAAGAGAAAAAAACACAAAAATGATATTCACAATAGATTGGTTTTCGCTGATTCTCAACAGTGAGGGAAAACCAAAGAGGATGAAATTTAGGTTCGATGGGAAGAGCAAGAGTATTGGAGAGTTTCCTCTTTTTAGAGACAGGACTAGAAGAGTCAGTCTTGTGGACATGAGAGGCAACTGCCAGAACTGAACGGATGGTGGTAATTTCCAACTCATCCACAAATTTATTGAGATAGGGACCTTCTAGTTGTGCACCTTCAGGTATAAAGGTGACAAAGGAGGGAGGAGTAGGAGGATGGAGAAATGATTGATTGGTAGAAGGAGGTATGATGGATGGTCCATCTGAAGAGGGACCAGAGGAGGATGAGGCTCTACTGATGATGAGGCTGGAGGGTCTTAAGAACAGGAGGAGGTGGAGGAATTAATGTAGAGGTGGCAGGAGATGAGGAGGATTCAGAAGGAAATGGAGTTGGGGAAGAAATGGTGCGAGGTAGGGGTTGTTTGAAGGTGATAGATGCTAGAGGTGCTGTGGAGGAAGATGGTGGTAAAGGAGGGGCTAGAGTTGCAAGAGAGGAAGGGTCAGGGGCTTCTGAAGCTATAGCTGGCCCTTCTACTCTTGGAAGCACACCCTCGGAGACCACTGGCCCGGATGGCCCAACAACACCCTCTGATGGCCCTGGTGGCCCAGCCTTCACAGCTTCAACATTAATTTTCATTTCAGTGGCTACCTCTTCAACAACGAGTGGCCCTGATGGCTCTTTGGAGATTGGCCCTGATGGCGCTGCTTGCTCTTTTGAAACTGGCCCTGATGGCCCAGCACTGCGGACTAGATCTGCAGGAGAAGGAGCAGGATGGGCATTTGAGGATTGTGCCCTGACCAAATCTCCAAGTGCGGCTATAGATTCCTTGATACTAATGAGCTCACTGCGCACCCATCTCACTGCATTTCTGACCATTCCCATCTCCTTAGCTGAGGTACTCTGGCTTATGAAAATTGACTGAATATCTGATTGCACAGAGCACAGAATCTTCCCTTGTTCATCCATTCTAGCAACTAAGGGCTTCAGATTAACCTTCAATTTCTTCTTTTTCTACCTTTGATGAGGCCTCCTGGTCAAGAGAGGAATCCCAGGAGCTACTTCTTTCCCTTTGCTGCTTGCCCTTGCAACGGGCTCCACATTATCATCATTCGCATCATCTGAGGCACTCTCCACAATGCCTTCTCTGAACTGCTCATCAATGGGGACATTAGCAGTGTGCTCCCCCAGAGATGCTGCTTCCTTTTCAGCAGATTGTTCCCCCTGACTAGGAGCATCTTCTACTAGCACATCTTTATTTATAATTTCCTGCTCCCCCTGAATGGGAGCTTCCTCCATCACAACATCTGCAATGTGGCCTGATGCCACAACCTCTACAACTGGATCTACCAAGATCTCTGGCTCCACTTGAGTACTGGTTAAAGAGTCCAATACACTCCGAAGAATTGTAGCTACTTTAGAGGAGGGAGGTACAACTTCTGAATTCTGTCCAACTGGCTCAATAAATTCTTGAGGAATATCCTCAATCTGGCTTCCAATGATTATTGATTCATCTGCTCGGACCTCTGCTGCTGCTGCTACTTGTGCCTCTTCTTGGGCAGCCTGCTCTTGAACTCCTGGTCCTGCTGGTATTTCTGCTGCTACTACTGATTCTTCTACTTCTTGTGGGACTTCTTGGGCTTCGCCAATAAAGGCCACGCCTTCTGCTACTGAAGTTTTAGTCTATACTCCAGCCACCAACGAGAAACCACTCTTCTTCAGGTTTCTGCTTCGAATTGCCTGCCCCATTTTTTCTGACACTGCTCCAGATAAGTTGATGCCAACATGTTGAAATACCTTGGTGAGCAAATGTGCATATGGTAGGGACACATTTAGCTTACACTTCTTGTCCCAAACCTGAGCGGATGCAAACTTCATCCTTTCTATCATGACCTCTGCCATATTTATGCTCTGGTTCTGGATGGCCCAGAACATCATATCTGAGTCCGCCTTAGTGCACGTCAAAAAGGTGGCGCTCCTTGGGACCAAAATTTGGCAAATAATAAACTACAAAATACGGTTGAAAGCATTCAGCTGGTTGATATCAATCTTCCCATCCTTTAGTCTGAATTCGGGACCAACAATCCCTAATCCTTTCGCCTGGATATCCACAGTGTGAACCCTACTATGACCGATGGTGCAAACACCAAATAGCGATTCCAATAGCTCATAGGTGATCTTAATCTGGGTTCCTTTGACGGTGGATGTCAAGGACCTGTCCTCCTCAGTCTTCAAACAAACGTAAAAAGCCTTCACTAGGTCTGGGTAATTAACTTTTGACAGAGTTGCCATCTTCAACCATTTCATCCTCTCCATTGCTGCAATGATGCTGCCCATTCCATTTTTCTGCAAATCTGCAACGTCCACTACCTTATTTCCACAAACCTTAATCTTCACTGAGGTGAACCTTTCTTGCTGCTCAGCGGTGAGAAACTCAGCTCCATAGCCCCCGACGCTGTCGGAAACACCAGATGTGGCCATGAATTTGAATGGGAAAAGTTTCTAAAATATTGGAATGATGAAAGGAGCAGAAGCCCTCAAGAAATTTCTAGCGGGAAGAAGTTGGATGCTTTGAAATTCCAGAGAGTCGATGCCGAAGTCAATAGGGTATCGCTTCAGGCAAGTTGAAGGAGATGAAGACGAAGGGTGAATCGTTGTACCACAGATTTCAGGTTTTTATCAAAAAGAATAAAGGTGACTTTTCGAAACAAGAGATGCCATAATGGCAAAAAACGACAAAGTTACCAGTTCAAGAGGAATAAATACTTCAAAAGAAATCGAACCGTCTCGGATAAGTAAGAAACAAGTAATATTTTAATAAAATTTTACTTAACTATAGGGGAGAGAAAATTTGGTTATTCTGAAATACTTTATATTTCAGCTTTATACAGATAAATCTTTCACAATTTACACATGCATAGTTCCCTTCTTAGAGAAGTAAATCTTTCTTCAGGTAAGGCCTTTGTGAAGATATCTGCTAACTGATTTTGAGTATCTACAAATGAAATGTCTATATTACCATTAGCTACATGATCACGAATAAAATGGTATCTAACCTCAATGTGCTTTGTCCTTGAATGCTGAACTGGATTTTTGGTGAGATTTATTGCACTGGTGTTATCGCATAGCAAAGGAATTGTCTTGATATTTAGTCTAAAATCCTCAAGCTGCTGTTTGATCCATAAGAGTTGTGTACAACAGCTTCCAGCAGCCATGTACTCAGCTTCAGCTGTAGATAGTGCTACTGAATTTTGCTTCTTTGAGGACCATGATATCAGACATCCTGCAAGAAATTGACAAAATCCACTGGTGCTTTTCCTATCTACCTTGTATCCAGCATAGTCAGCATCAGAATATCCTACTAAATTAATTTTACATGAGTTTGGGTACCATAATCCTAGATCATGAGTTTTGGCTAAGTATCTAAAGATCATTTTAACACAAATTAAATGTGACTCTTTAGGATCTGCCTGGTATCTAGCACACATACATACGCTAAACAATATATCAAGTCTACTTGCTGTTAAATAAAGTAATGAACCATCATGCCTCTGTAAATTTTCTGATCTACTTTCTTACCATTTTTGTCACTGTCTAGCCTTGTTGATGTGCTCATGGGTGTTGACAGTGGCTTGGCATTTTCAAATCCAAACTTCTTTAGTAATTCTTGGTATATTTGGCTTGACAGATGTGAGATCCTTCTTTCCTTGTTTGATTTGCAATCCGAGGAAGTAGTTGAGCTCGCCCATCATGCTCATTTCAAATTCTCCCTACATAAGCTTTCAAAATACTTGCAAAGAGATTCATCAGTAGAACCAAATATTATATCATCTACATAAATTTGTACAGCAATACATGTTTGACTTTAGACTTAACAAATAATGTATTGTCTACTTTTCCTCTAATGAAACCATGGTTCAATAAAAATGTACTTAACTGTTCATAGCATGCTCATGGTGCTTACTTTAATCCATATAAGGCTTTATGCAACTTAAAAATATGATTTGGGAAATCCATGTCATCAAAATCAGGAGGTTGTTCTACATATACCTTTTCCTTTATAAAACCACTCAGAAAAGCAGATTTTACATCCATTTGAAAGAGTTTTAAATTCAATGCAGAAGCATATGCAAGTAAAATCCTAATTGCCTCAAGTCTAGCCACTGGTGCATAGGTTTCATCAAAATCTATGTCTTCCTCTTGGGAATAGCCTTGAGCTACCAGTCTGGCCTTGTTTCTAGTGATCACACCAGCTTCATCCAATTTGTTCCTGAACACCCATTTGGTGCCAATCACAGGATGATCTGATGGTCTCGGAACAAGGGACCATACTTGGTTCTCTTGAACTGGTTAAGTTCATCTTGTATGGCTAATATCTAGGATTCATCAGACAGTGCCTCATTACTGTCTTAGGCTCTATTTGAGATACAAAAGCTAAATAATCACATGGAATTACATTACCTCTTGTTCTTACCCCAACAGATGGATCTCCAATTATATTGTCCAGTGGGTGATCCTTCTTATACCTCCATTCCTTTGGAAGATTTTCATGTGATGTGTCTTTTTGTTGTAAATCTTCCAAGGGTGGATCTTCCTTGTCCTCAATCGATGTGTTCTTTAGTTTCTTGGACAATTCATTTGTATCATCAATATCACTATCTACTTCCTTTCTCAAGGAAGGCTTAGTTTCATCAAAAATAATATGCACTGATTGCTCAATCAATAAAGTTCGTTTGTTAAATACTCTATATCCTTTGGGTTTGGAAGCATACCCCGTGAATATACCTTCATCTGATTTGGAGTCTAGCTTACCAATATCCCTTTTTCCATTGTTGTGGATAAAGCATGGACATCCAAATGTCCTGAAATGGCTGATCTTTGGCTTCTTCTGCTTGTATAGCTCATATGAAGTCTTTCTCAAGATTGGCCTGATCATTACTCTATTGATAATATAGCATGTTGTGCTGATGGCTTCGGCCCAAAAATATCTTGGCAAATCATATTCTGATAGCATTGTCCTTGCCATATCCAATAAGGTTCTATTTTTTTTCAGCAACTCTATTTTGCTATGGTGTCCTTGGTGCTGAGAAGTTGTGTTCTATTCCTTGGTCATCACAGAACTTGGCAAATTTCTCATTCTGGAATTCTCCTCCATGGTCTGATCGAATACCAATAATACTGTGTTTTTATCTTTCTGTACTTTGTTGCTGAAGTTGACAAAACTGTCGAATGTATTATCTTTATGCTCCAAGAAAGATACGCATGTAAATCTGGAGAAATCGTCTACTATAACAAAACCAAAAAAAATTTCCTCCAAGACTTGTGGTTCTCATTGGCCCAAATAAATCCATATGTAGAAGTTCTAAGGGCTTAGAGGTTGTTACCACAGTCTTTGACTTGAAGGATGACTTGGTGTGCTTTCCTTTTGCACATGGCCCACAGACACCATCCATTCTTGTACTTACTTTAGGTAGGCATTCCACTAAGCTTCTCTTAATTAATTTTCTCATGCCATCCAGACTGTAGTGGCCCAGTCTTCGGTGCCAAAGTTCAGTTGACTGCTCTTTTTTTTCTGCCAGACAGACATCTTGATCTTTCAGGTCATCTAGATGAAGTACATAGAGGTTCTTTTCCCTACTGGCTTCAAACATGACTGCACCATCCTTCATGATACTGCACTTTGACTCGTGAAATCTGATCTGATGTCCTTTATCACACAGCTGGCTGATACTAATGAGGTTGTGCTTCAGTCCTTTCACACAAAGAACATCTTCAATGATAACTTTTCCTTTGCTACCAACTAGTCTGCAACCTATTACGGACCCTTTGCCATTGTCACCATATGTGACTGTTCCTTCTTCAGCTTCAAGATGTGAGAATAACTTTCTATTTCCTAACATGTGCCTTGAGCATCCGCTATCCAAGTACCATTGGATGCTCGATGGTTTCCTGCATTAAAAACATTAAGCTTTAGGTACCCAAGTTCTTTTGGGTCCTGGTGGTTAGTTCATCAATTTTTCCTTTAATTATCCATACTTTGTGTTTAGTTAGACATGATACTTTAATGTGTCCTAACTTATTGCAATGTCTACAGTAGGACATTTTAGTTACCTTTTCAGTTGGAATGTATTTAAGTTTGCTTTATATGTCGTGTCTTGTTCAGGTACAAATTTAGGAGTTAGATATATTTTAGAATATACTACTATTTCTTCATTATTGGGAGGAGTATAACCTAATCCATGTTTCTTTTTACCTGACCGTCTAGCACCTTTTAATATTAATGTTATTTTTCCATTAGTAAATTTTCTAGTGTGTTTGACAATTTTTCATTTTCTGTTGTTAAAGTGTTGACTTCTTGTTTTAATTTATTTATAGTTTCTTGGTTTTCCAAACTCGCTAATTGTTCATTTTTATTTTTTAAGTCTTCACATACCAGTTCATTTCTCCTTTTTAGTTTAGTAATTTGTTTTTTCATTTGCTCATTTTCAGATTTTAAGTCTGAATTAGTATTTTCCAAGCATGCGAGATTTTTCTTATTGGCTTTTAGTAATTTACATACTTCTTTATATTTATAGTACAATTCATTAAAAGCTTCTTCTAAGTTATCTGAATCATATTCATTACATGAAGAAAAAGATGAGTCTAATGTTACCTTATCTTCAACGTTGGCCATAAATGCCAGGTTGGCTTCTTCTTCTTCTTTATTGCTTGAGCTTGACTCGCTGTCTGAGTCATGCTGTTGTCCTATGTTGCTGCCATGGCTTTCTTCTTGTATCTTCTGAATTTCTTGGTGGAATCTATCTTTCATTCGTAGCTTTGATATGTCCGAGCTTCTTACATTCGTAGCAGATTGGTTCATTCTTCTTCACATCTTTGACTTCAGGCTTCTTGAAGTCTTTTCCTTTCTTAAAATACCTTCTTCCATACTGGTATTTCTTTTTCTTGGATAGTATGCATTGTAGTCTTCTGGATAGAAGTGCTTCTTCATCATCACTGCCTTCATTGCTTACCTCATCCTCAGATTCTTCTTTAGAGCTACCTTCTGTAGCCTTGAGTGCATTGGTATGTTTTTTCTTGCTTGAGGATTCTCTGAGTCTTTCCATGTTGATCTCATGAGCCATGAGTGACCCAATGAGTTTCTCTAATGACATTCTCTTTAAGTCATTGGCCTCTTATATTGCCGTCACTTTTGGAGTCCACGAGGCTGGTAGGGATCTTAAGATCTTCCTGACCATATCTCCCATTTCATAGCTTTTTCCTAGACCAGCAACCCGTTGGTGATATCTGTAAATCTGTTGAACATCTGAGATATTGACTCTCCTAGATGCATCTGGAACCTCTCATAGTGTGTCACCAGAATGTCTATTATGGTCTCTTTTACTTTATCTATGCCTTCGTACGTAATTCTAAGCTTCTCCCACATTTCCATTGCTGATTTGCAGGCTGAAACTCTATTAAACTCTTTCTTGCTAAGTGCACAACATAATATGCTCTTAGCTTTGCAGTTGAGAGAAATCTTCTTTCCATCATCTTCTGTCCAATGTTCTCTGTTGTTTAGAACAACTAGATCGCCTTCTTCTATTATAGACCATATTTGAAAATCGAATCCTTGTAGGAAGTACTCCATCCTGGTCTTCCAGTAGGTATAGTCCTCACCATCAAATAGAGGGGGTCGATTTACAGACTGACCTTCGAAGTGACCTTGGGCTGCCATTTGATCTTTTCTCTTCAGATCGTTGGATCTTCTTCTTTGTCGAAGAGACTAGCTCTGATACCACTTGTTGCCCAGCTAGCAAGCCCAGAGGGGGGTGAATGGGATTTTTTAAATTTTGATTATCTAAAACCTGTCCACAAAAAATGATCACACAACAAGCACTTCGATGATTGTTAGTGTTAGCGAGAAGAAAACAATAAACAAAAAGCAATCAGACACACTACACAAGATTTTATCCTAGTTCGGAGTTCCTTTCCTCAGGAGTCCTACGTCCAGTCCCTGAGCAACAACTCAGGATTCCACTACCCAAGGGTACAGTCCCCCTCAAGGACACTTACACACCCAGCCGCAGTTGATCTTCTCTTCACAACCCGAAGAGGAATACAACACCCTGGATCCCACCAGGTCTTCCTTCAACACGAAGGGAAATGAACACCCTGGAACCCCCAGGTCTTCCTTCACACTAAGGGAACAACACAAAATGTGTTCAAGGAATGAGACGCCCCTAGACCAAGCTAATATCACAATGCTTGATCTGAAGCGAATACTGAGAGGAAGAGATGAACAACAATGAACTCTCTCAGTACACAAAAATGCTCTCTCTAAGATCTACACAAGATGCAGAGAGCTCAAAGCTACAACAAAGTGATGGAGTGAGACTTAAGCTCTTCTATGGTGCTTGCAGATTTTCAATTCTTGAGAGAAATATTCACGTCGGCACCAGTCTACTATTTATATCTTCTTTGCAAAAAGTAACCGTTGAAGTATCCGTTGTCTCTAAGTTGTGAGGACGTTAGACTACATGGCTTTCCTTTGTAGTCAATGGTTCTTTGCGTTCCATGCACGTAAGAAGAAAATATTTCTTGATATCCTCCAGCTTCTATTTTGTCCAACGTTGTATAGAGTCGTGCTGTCAGAGACCTGCACACATTAAATGCTAAAACGTAGACAGCTAAGTTGTCTCTTGTTGTCAGTCAACGTTAGAGTGAGAATACATCAAGATAGAAAATTTCCATTCTGTCTCTCCAAAAAGATATTACATGCAGGAGCATAAGAATAGAAGATATCTGGACATGCATCATGCATAGAAATGTACGATTGTATTTAATGCATGGATAACAGTGAAATACGCGGGATGACTTTAACTTGTCAAGATATTTGAATATCAAGTCGTTATAGCTCATAAAATCGATATGAATCATGACTTAGAGTATCATTGTGTGAATGAGTCATTGTTCATGTGAATCGTTGCTCATTCGTAAACAAATCGTTGTGAGCAAGTCGTTATAACCAAATTGTTATAAGATTGTAAGCAAATTGTTATGAGCAAATCGTTATAACCAAATCGTTATAAGCAAATCGTTATGATCAATTCGTTATAACCAAATCGTTATAAGCAAATCGTTATGAGAAAATCGTTATAACCAAATCGTTATAACCAAATCGTTATAACCAAATCGTTATAAGCAAATCGTTATAAGCAAATCGTTATGATCAAATCGTTATAACCAAATCGTTATAACCAAATCGTTATGAGCAAATCGTTATAACCAAATCGTTATAACCAAATCGTTATATGCAAATCGTTATAAGAAAATCATTATAAGCAAATCGTTATGATCAAATCATTATAACTAAATCGTTATAACCAAATCGTTATGAGAGCAAATCGTTATGCTCACTTACGAAGTCGTCGTGAGATTGAAATTGTTATACTCACTTGTCGAATCGTTATGAGAGCAAATCGTTATGCTCACTTACGAAGTCGATGTGAGATTGAAATCGTTATGCTCACTTGTCGAATCGTTATGAGAGCAAATCGTTATGCTCACTTACGAAGTCGATGTGAGATTGAAATCGTTATGATTCTGAGAAAATTGTTGCAACAACTAGAAAGTTGATGTGTACTTAGAATATTTCATGTTTTGAACTGTAAATGCTACAGGATGATAAATATAAATGCTACAGGATGATAAATACTTACTGATTTTTCTTGTATTTCCTTGATTTATTCTCTGTGCTCAATTCTCATAGAAGTAATATTTATCACAGTTTTGTTAATCACCAAAATAGATATGTAATTTATTTAACTTAAATTGGGGAAAATCTGATCATCAGGTTGGACCCGAATATTCTTTTGTGGATGTAGTAGCTGAAAAAATGAAGGCCGATGAAGAATTCGCGGTCTATGCTGACAGGTGGCGTGCCCTAGCTGCGAAGGTCCGCTGCCCAATGCCTGAGGAGGAAAAGGTTAGGTTGTTGATTGCCAATGCTACCCCAACCTACCGATCCATTTAGCCATGAATGACATCACCTCCATGCACCAACTTTACAATCGAGCATGTTTCATCCAGACCCAACTTAAGGACTCACCCATTCATTCTATGTTTGAAACCCCGAAGTCTCATTATCCCGAGAAACCTCAGGGTCTTGTCACCGAAGGGGTCCAAACCAACGAGCAAGTAGGTGCAGTCAACAATCCCCAGGGCCCGATAGGTAGGTCATCTTTCAATCAACCACCTCAGCAACCATGGAACAACAGGCAAGCACCTCCTCAAGCCCAGAACCCCCAACAAGACCAACGTCAATATAATCAGGTCCCTCCACCTCAAAATGGCTATGCTCCTAGGAAGCCAAATGGACCCAAAAGAGCTCAATACCCTCCTATTCCCGAAAGCCTAGCTGACATTTTTGTAGCCCTTATGTCTCTTAATGCCCTTAGACTCCCTCCGCAGAAGGCAAACTAGAACATGGCAGCGGATCAGACAAAGTACTGTGTATACCACCGTCATCTGGGGCACAATGTGTCGGATTACTTCCAATTTAGAGACATCATATATGACCTCCACAAGCAACAGCAAATCGGTTGGGCAGAAATGTAGAGGCTAATTCAGACATTGAGGGACCAACAAGGGCAAAGGCAGCAACAGCAGCAGCAGAGGCGACAGCAGCCACAAAAGCAACAGTAATTCCAGCAACAACAACAGCAGTTTCAGCAGCCATATCAGCAGCAGTACCAGCAACACCGGCAGCCACAATAGCCACAACAACCAGCAAATGACCTCAGCATCATCCGCAACCCTATGCCACAGCACCAGCCCGCTCCGAACCCCCAACCTACTCTACCGTGTTGAACCACTCTTTTATATATCTCATGTTTTGGTGATAACTAAAACTCATGACTATTTTTTATCTTATGATTTGGTGATACCTAAAACTCATGCAATTCAGTTATAAGTATGAACATTCATTTAAGGCATCTGCATAAATAATTTTCAAATGCACTATAGTAATATCACAAAAAAAATATATGTTATAAACATTGTTTGAATGGCGCATGTTTTGACTTCTCTGATTTTTTCTAAGTCCACAGCATATATATTGTTATCATACTGAATCCGATTGTTGACTTCGACTGCTAACTTCGACTCCTTCAGAAACGAAGTTAAACAACCTCCAAAATTTTCTAAGTCCTCAACTTTATATGTAATTTGACTGATGACTCCGACTGCCACAGTCGAATGCTTTTTAAAAGTTAAACTCTTGATTCGACTGTCATCTTCAACTACCATAGTCGAATGCCTCAAAAATCGATCTATATAGTATTCGACTGCTATAGTCGAATAGCCTTGTTTTTTTCTCAGAAGTCGAATTACCTTGTTAGAGTCGAATCACTTCTACTCCTTCAGTCGAATTATATGTTCTTTTAAATTTGACTTCACTGTTAATTATGTACTTAATACTTTTTTTGATCAGTTTTATGCTTAACACCTACTGTAAGCTTATCTCCTAATCTTTTCACATCCTTTTTAATGGATCTTTTATATCTTATTAATCCATCAAAAATATCATTATTTTATTATTTTCTCTGACAGGACAAGTCATATTAAACTTAAAATATTCATCTAAATCCTGTGCAAACTATTTCTGAAATATTTTTGATCTGAGCCTCATGGTCTTCACATCTTTGCCCTGGATTTTCATGGATACAACAGACACAGTGCATTTATGTATTTTCAGGCACATGGCATCTGACCAAAGCCTACCTACCACTGACAAGACCCATGCTTCACCTTTTAGCATATCTGTCTGTCTAGTCCTTCTGTCTAAAAGATTGTGCATACGAGTTTTCCATACCTTCTTTCTGTATTTTTCTGACTCACCTACCTCAAAGGTATGGAGATGCTCTTCCTTTTGTCTTGTCCTTTGTGCAGGCATTTATTGAAGCATGTTTTTTAGATGCTCCTTTCACAGTCCACTCCGAAAGGAAAAGAGCTTATCTTCTAGCTGTGAAAACTGCACCTCCTCTGAAGACCTTGGAAAGAAGCAAAAATGAAGAACCTCTGGATAATAAGCTCATCAAAATACAAAGGAAACTAGAGCTCTCTCTCTAAATGGTCAAAAGGCAACGGCTACAACAATTCCAACGGATCTAAAAGTTCCAATGGCTATCTCTCAACAGATCTGTTCAAAGCTGCTCTATAAAAGATGAAGCAAGGCTGAAGAACAACAAGAGAGTTTTTCTGAAGATCATTGAAAGAATGTACATCCAGTAAGAAGCCTCAACTCCACATACACTCAAAGCAAGAGAGAAAGAGCTCGAGCCTAAGAAGAAGTGTGCAAGCAACCATCTGAAGTCTTCAAGCTTTCAAGCTCCTTCCTCTCTTCACTCCCTTTGCTCTACATTGTAATTTTGGGGAGAGTCTTTCAGCTGAGAATTTCTGAGATAGAGTCCATCCTTGTAAATCTCTCAGTCTGATCTATCTTCTCTAAGAAAGAGTTTTGTCCGGCTGTAGGATTGTTTACAGTAAGCCTCTTCTTGTGTGAAGAGAAGGCCAGTGGGGTACTGGCAGGTTGTGTCCAGCTGAGGGACTGTTCTCAATATAGCACCCAGCTGGGGGTTTAAGTCTAGTAGAACCGCACTGGGGTTTATTCCAGGAGGTTAGCTTCTTGACCTGTAATAGAAGTGAGTATCCTTCCTACTCAGAAAGGAAGAGGACCAGCAGCGAGCTGGGGGTTGTGTATCCTTAAGGGGATTGTACCTCGGTTAGTGAAATCCCAAAATTTTGCTTGGGGACTGGATGTAGGTCTTCCTTCTGTGAAGTACCTAACCAAGATAAAAATCCTTGTGTGCTTTGCGTGATTGTCTATTTGCTTCCGCACTGCTACTCTTTATCTCACACTATCACATAACTAACCAAAATTTTAGTTGTAATAATTTGTTTGTTAAGTTTCTGTTTTGTGCAGAAAATCTATTCACCCCCCCCCCTCTAGATAGATTGCTGCTGTACCAAAAGGACCAACATACCGCCTCCTCCACCCGCTCAAGTCAACCCCGTCATCCACCATCCACCACCAACAGCCACTTGGGCCTACGATGATAAGCAAGAAGTAGGCCAACTTTTGGCTATTTCCCATATTACACCTATATCCACTACACCCACCATTTCCACCATCACTTCACCACTCTACAACACCCCCATCATACCACCTATCACTCCATCACCCCTTAACATCCCATTCACGCCAGCACACATACTAGCCAACCCCTCCATCATCGACACCACTCCACCTCCACTTCACCACAACCTCGCCCTATGAAGCAGGCGGATGTTCCACCGGATCTATCCTAACGCATCCGCGTCTATGCCGAGTCAGCCAACCCAAAATTCAAACAACAACAACCAGCAACATTAGCAAGATGTCGAGGAGATAGATCCGGTCCCGGGGACCCAGTATGATATTCTAAAGCATTTGGACCAGACTCCAGCAAAGATATTCATCCTCAAATTGATCAAGATGTCGCAGACCCACCAAGATGCCTTTTTCTGCAAAGGGTTATGGTAAATGAAGATATGAACCCCGACAATCTGCCTTTGGTTCTATCTATTGTTAACAAGGGGCCGACAATTACCTTTGCAGATAGCGAGCTAGCTCCCCCGGAGGCCAAAAGGATGCCTCTATGTGTGACCCTGACCATAAACAAGGTGGCCGTCGATGCCGCCCTGGTTGATACAGGAGCGTCCATAAATGTGTGCCATCTAAGCACACTGTGGCATGTAACATCTCTGAGCACCGCTTGCAGCCAACTCCAACTACCATAGCGGCTTATGATAATTCCCGGCAAGCCTGCCACGGTGTCGTCTCCTTACAGGCGAAACTAGGCCCGCTCGTGATGACCGTAGATTTCTATGTACTTGACATTGACTCAACTTTCAAAGCTATTTTGGGTTGGCCTTGGATCGAAGCACTAGGGGCAGTCCCCTCCACAACACACCAATGCTTGAAATTTCCTTTCCAAGGACGTATAGTCAAGGTCAAGAGTGCAGCAACTACCCATACTATGGAAGCCTTTGAGAAAATCATGCCGGCGGTTTGGCCCTCTAATAAGCCCATTATTTCTGTACTTGATGTGAATTACCCATAGACTTACACCTTCTCCTCCGGCCACCAAACAGTGTCCCCATCATTTGCTGCAATCAAAAAGGGCATACCACCAGACACCTAGGGCTGGACCATCATGTTCAAAATTGGCTACCAGCCAAGAAAGGGTCTTGGAGCTCACCTTCAGGGAAGAATGCAGATCATCGCCAATTCCAAGCAGATCACAAGGCGTGGCCCAGGATATAAGGAAGAACTCAAGTCATGGATAGCCTACCCGTCTACTTCAAAGTTAGAACAAGAGCCTCTCACCTGATCGTTAAATGATCATTTTGTCAGAGGACCCATATAGCCAGGGTACAAGACCATCATAGTAGGGGCAGACTGTACAATACAGGCATCCACATATCAAACTTTGGAGGCCCGACGGCCCAACAAGAAGAAGAAGACCGAAGAAGCAGAGGCAGAAGAGTCAGACATAGAAGACATAGTGACAATGCTCAGTCTCCTATTCCACAATTGGAAAACCTTTACACAATCATCTCTCTCTCTGCAACAAACCAACTTATTAATAGAATTCAGAAACCAACACCAATACCAACCTCACCCTTCCTCTACTATTACTAACAACTGTCAAAGTGACCAACTATACAAACTATTCACATGCCAGAAACTCACGTGCAAAACCACACTAAAATTCACACAGACTTACTACCAGTAGTGGACATTAAACCATGTCTTGGGACATTGTAACTTCAATGTCTTTTCATATTCTAATTGGACCATGCTCTGATACCAACTGTAACGGCCCTGGATATTTATGCACAATAAGGCTCCATATCCAAGTCCGCCTCCCGCGATCGAACCGAAGACTCGCAAGGGATAGCTCACACAAGTGTCCAGTAAGAATATAAAAGACAACAACAATTGTATAAGACACAAGAAAGTACATGTGCTCATACTTGTAAACAACATTGTACAACTGTCCCAATACATTATTACATGTCTAATTAAAGAGTACAACTACGTAGGGCATACCCCGAGGGAGCACAAGCTCACACAACATGACTAACTCTACTGCTGGTGGTACAAGTCTATCACAACGCCACTGCAAGCCACACAAACGGCAAGCCCTAAAAAGAGTTGTAGGGGAGTGAGCCTCAACAAGTCACAGGCTCAGTAGGGACCACCCAAAATAACACATGAAACTAAAGAGACCTCAACCCCAGAGGGTCTCACTGGCAACATCGATAGCCAAACCATATCATGCTTACAACAATCATAATAAACAACAACTAAGACTTAAACATATTTACAAACATATAGTTCTTGGAAGAAAAGAGGAACAACAAGACTGGCACCGCACCACTAGTCCGCCCAACAACTGAAATGCCTAGGCCACAAGCCTCACAGGCAAACCATTATAAAAATTGGTCGCCTAAGCTATAAGCTTCACAGGCAACCTACTTACGAAGGGTACAGGTACATATTACCACGAGGTACCACCACTGAACCACAATTACTATTGTGCCACCACCAGGGCACACCACAATGGGTAAAACCTCAACCAGCGAGTCTCTACACATAGGCCACTGTTGGAAATCGACTTGAGGCATCACATGCGCAGTGGAAGTAAAACAAAAAATTGATTTCCATCTCTGTACTTGATCGGGCTATGATGTACAGTGCATGTAAACATACTTACAAATAAGGCGTGAGACAATCTCACCTAGGGGAGATCGTATATCCCCTGAAACGCAGAACTAGTCCTTATTTGAAGGAGCTCTTGCGAGACTCCCTCTAGCGGTATCCACACAGTGGATGATCGGCGATGACGATGACCCCTCCAACACCGGTGGTGCTACTCCTCCTAGTCGTGCAATGCCACACAGCGGCCAACAGCAGCAAGTAGCAGCAACAACAAGAGGGCTCGGCCCTCCTAGTTCTCCTCTTGCTTAGGGAGAGCACAGCAGGGAGAGTTGGGAAGGGGGGGATGAAGAAGGTGGTTTCTCATCACAAGCTCTAGCCCATAAACTTCAAAGAGAACCCCTTCTATTTATAGAGAGCCTAAAGGACACCTCATCATGTCATGATGACAAGGGACACCTCACCATGTCATGATGACAAGAGGGACACCTTGCAAGGACACCTCGTCATGTAATCATGACAAGGGACACCTCGCAGGGACACCTCACCATGTCATGATGACAAGAGAGACACCTTGTAAGGACACCTCATCATGTAATCATGACAAGGGACACCTCGCAGGGACACCTCACTATGTCATAATGACAAGAGGGACACCTCGTCATGTAATCATGACAAGGGACACCTCACAGGGACACCTCACCATGTTATGATGACAAGAGGGCCACCTTGCGAGGACACCTCATCATGTAATCATGACAAGGGACACCTCGCAAGGACACCTCATCATGTCATGATGACAAGAGGGACACCTTGCAAGGACACCTCATCATGTAATCATGACAAGGGACACCTCGCAGGGACACCTCATCATGTCATGATGGCAAGGGACACCTTGCAAGGACACCTCATCATTTAATCATGACAAAGGACACCTCGCAGTGACACCTCATCATGTCATGATGGGTTGATGAAGTGTCCTCCTTCTAGAAGGGGTGAGGTGGCATGATCCTGGTAAGCTCCCTTAATGGATCCTTATCAGGCTTATTGGTCTTACCCAATAGGTCCATAATGGGTTAAATAAGGCTTATTGGATAACGTTTATCCAATCCTCTATTCATCGCGTTATCCACCTTATGTGTGTGACCCTCTAGGCCCAATATCGAGCTGGCCGTGAGTTGTACTCGTCAGAACTCCTTCTGTCTTAGTGAATTATTATCTCCATAATAATTCACTCAACTCATCGATTATGAACATACTAGGCCACTATGCCATAATCCCCAGACGATACGAGTGATCAAATCCATTGGACATGTCTGCCCACAGTTACCGTGTACCTGTAGTCCCTCATCCATCTATTATCCCAGAGACCAAATATTAGCATGGTGTTTGTCAGGTCTATATGGAATCTGTTAAAGTCAAACTCTTATCGGATTCTACCGAGAAACTCCTTCTCACTAAATCCATTTGACCCTGGCCAGGGATTTGCTTGAGTAAGACATATGGGATATTCCTCTCTCGATACCGAGAGTGGATGATCCTTTATTGACACATAATTGCCTTCGTAAGGTTGGCTACCATGCCCAATGACTGGCTATACTAGACCTGGAACATCCAGACTATAAATCCAGTATCAAAGAATGGAGTACTCAACAAGACATCTTTGGTGTCTCAAGTCTAAGGACCAGTTACACACTGAGACTACGGAATCGCTATCTGACAATTAGGTATCATTAACCATATAGCATTCCGAGAACGGATCATTCAGTGAACTCATTCTTCAATAAGCACCTGCACCATATCCCTAGTGTCTCCACACAAGCAGCTATGAGACCAGCTGCTTCCATCATATGGACAGGTATATGGCACACCGGTCTTTCCGGTCATCTCAATGTCCTTCTTGAGTAACCTACGACTAGGAATATTTAGGATCTGTGTTTAAAGAGAATCAGCCTCATTATCATGATCTCATCATGATCCAATTCCCATTGCACAGACCCATAGACATCACGGTATACAAACGCATGGAATATACAGTGAGAAAATACCATTATAATATTACCAAAAGATATTGTACATAATTACAAGTGCCATCACTCATGAGAATTGGCTTGTAGGGCACCTA
Organism: Colocasia esculenta; assembly: GCA_014218235.1. Classification (NCBI taxonomy): domain Eukaryota; kingdom Viridiplantae; phylum Streptophyta; class Magnoliopsida; order Alismatales; family Araceae; genus Colocasia; species Colocasia esculenta. The sequence goes on along the minus strand of CM024761.1, from coordinate 28,185,627 downwards.
TAACTAGCAATCTCCCACTTGACCTAAAACCAATCACCTACATGTCTGATTCCCATCAGACCTCGGTGTCGCTCAAAAACAATTTGAGTTAGTGGCTTTATGAGTGGATCTGCAATGTTATCATCGGATGAAATTCTTCTTACTGCTACATCTCCATGGGCCACAATCTCTCTGATCAAGTGGAACCTCCTTAGAATGTGCTTAGACTTCTGATGAGACCTAGGTTCCTTTGCTTAAGCAATCGCCCCGTTGTTGTCGCATAACAATGAAATTGGCTCTTCATGGCCAGACACCACTCCTAAATCTGTGATGAACTTCTTCATCTAGACAGCTTCTTTTGCTGCTTCTGAAGCAGTAATATACTCTGCCTCGGTAGTCGAGTCAGCAGTAGTCTCTTGCTTGGAACTCTTCTAGCTTACTGCTGCTCCATTCAGGGTAAAAACATACCCTGAGTTAGACTTCCTATCATCGATATTAGACTGGAAACTTGAGTCCATGTAGCCTTCAACCTTGAGGCTACCTCCTCCATATACTAGTAAAAGATCCTTAGTCCTTCTTAAGTACTTAAGGATACACTTTACTGCCTTCCAGTGTTCTAAACCTGGATCTGCCTGATACCTGCTCGTAACACTTAGAGCATGCGCTATATCAGGTCTAGTACATAACATGCATACATGATAGATCCTATAGCAGACGTATAGGGTATTCTATCCATGTATGCCCTTTCTTCTAGAGTCTTTGGAGACATACTCTTAGAAAGAGAAATCCATATCTCAATGGTATGAGACCTCTTTTGAAATTTCCATGCCAAATCTTTTGACTATGGTGTCTATGTACATGGACTGGGACAACCCAAGCATCCTCTTAGATCTATCTCTATAGATCCGAATCCCCAAAATGTAGGATGCTTCCCCTAAGTCCTTCATGGAGAAGTTCTTTGATAACCAAGTCTTAACTGTGGATAGCATTCCAATATCATTTCCATGATGAGATGTCATCCACAATAACACCAAGAAAATGATAACACTCCCACTTACCTTCCTATATACACAAGGCTCATCTTCGTTCTTAACGAAGTCATAAGATCTAATTACCTCATCAAACCTTATGTTCCAACTTCGGGAAGCTTGCTTTAGTCCTAATAGACTTAAGCAACTTGCACACCTTTTCTGGACTTTTCTCGGAAATGAATCCATCAGGTATCATGCTCATCTCGTAGTACACCTCTTCCTCGAGGTTGCCATTGAGGAATGCGGTTTTACATCCATCTGCCAGATCTCATATCATGGTATGCTGCAATGGCCAATAAAATTCTGATAGATTTTAGCATGGCAACGGGCGAAAAAGTTTCATCATAGTCAATACCTTGCCTTTGACGATATCCTTTTGCCACAAGTCTTGCCTTAAAGGTCTCTACCTTTCCATCTACTCCAATCTTCTTCTTGAAGATCCATTTGCACCCAATGGGTACAATACCCTCAGGTGCATCAACTAGGTTCCAAACCTGGTTGGAGTACATGGAATCCATCTCAGAATTCATGGCCTCTTGCCATTTCTTGGAGTCTATGCTCATAATAGCCTCCTCGTAGGTTGAGGATCAATATCCTCGGAGTCTTGTCTCTTGATATGTCCCACATATCTTTCAGGAGGGATAGGAACTCTACTTGACCTATGTAAATTTGGAATTTGTGTGATAGGTACTTGAACAGACTCTTCTTGCAGAATGGTGCTTGAGCCAAGTTCCCCAACCTCACTCAATTCTATCATACTCCCACTGTTTCCACCAAGAATGTGTTCCTTCTCAAGAAACACTGCTCTCTTGGCAACAAAGACCTTTTGGTCCTCGGGGTGATAGAAATAATACCCACAAGTTTCCTTGGGGTATCACACAAATATGCACCGTTCTGACCTTGATTCCATTTATCAGGATTGTGTCTCTTAACGTGGGTAGGGCAGCCCCAAATCTTAATAACTTTAAGATCGGGCTTCTTCCCTTCCATATCTCATATGGAGTAGACACTACCATCTTAGTTGAACTCTGTTCAGAAGGTAAGCTGCGGTTTGTAGGGCATATCGCCAGAATGACATGGGTAGGTTGGCAAAACTCATCATGGATTGCACCATATCCAACAGTGTGTGATTCCTCCTTTCCGATACACCATTGAGCTGAGGTGTATGAGGAGGAGTCCATTGGGATAGAATCCCATGGTCCTTTAGAAATTGGGTGAACTTTGTACTCATGTACTCACCTCCTCGATCTGAACGAAGAATCTTAATACTCTTTCCAGTCTGATTTTCTACTTCATTCTTATATTCTTTGAATTTTTCAAAGGCCTCAGACTTGTACTTCATTAAGTACACATGTCCATACCTTGAGAAGTCATCAGTGAATGTAATGAAGTAAGAATATCCTCCTCTGGCTTGTATGGACATAGGTCCACATACATCAGTATGTATGAGTTCTAGTAACTCAGAAGCTCTCTCTCCAGTTCCACTAATGAAGAGTTGGTCAACTTTCCTTGAAGGCAAGATTCACAAGTTGCATATGATTCATAATCAAATGGGTCTAAATATCCATCCTTTAACAACCTTTGAATTCTACCCTCATGGATATGACCTAGCCTACAATGCCATAGGTAAGCTCTCGTTCACCTCATCTCTCTTTCTTTTAGATGTACTAACATTCATGACATGTGAAGCAACATCTAATGTAAACAAACCATTGAACAATGTTCCTTTACTAATGATTTCATCATCCAAATCAGTGAACAACCATTGTTCTCAAAAACAAACTTAGATCCATTTTTAGTCAAACATGAAATGGAAATGATGTTTTTGATGATAGAGGGAACAAAGTAACATTCCATCATAAGTACGGCTCCACGAGGTAGTAGTAGACTTCGCCGACAGCAACAGCAGCAACTTTTGCGCCATTCCCCATTCTTAAGTCAACCTCACCCTTTGCCAGTCTCCTACACTTTGTCAGAACCTGCAACGAATTGCAAATATGAGATGCACATGCGGTATCTAATACCCATGCATTATCATAATTTTCTGACAAATGGAGATCAATCATGAATATACCTGAAGCTTCTCCAAGCTTCTGCTTTGCCTTTTCTGCTAGGTATTCCTTGCAGTTCCTCTTCCAATGCCCATCCTTGTCACAGTGGAAGCACTTTCCTTTATCCTTGCCAAGTCTTTTTGGCAACCTTTGCCTTGCCCGCTTTATTGCCTTTGCTTTTGCCCTTCTTAAGGGTCTTCCGTGCCTTCCTCTTCTTGTTGATCTCATCAACATGGAGGACTGGCTTCTCCTTCTTAATGGAACCCTTAGCTTCCCTCAACATATTAAGAAGCTTAGGCAGGGTTGCCACTATCTTGTTTATATTGAAATTCATAATGAACTATGAAAAAGAATCTGGAAGGGATTGAAGTATTAGATCCACACACAAGTCATCCTCGGGACAAGTCCTAGACCTGTGAGCTTCTCGATCCACTCAATCATCTTTAGGACATGGTTCTGAACTGATGCCCCTTCTGTCATCCTCATCCTGAACAGACTCTTTGATATCTCGTATCTTTGAGTCCGTCCTTGCTCCTCAAACAAGGTGCGAAGATGCAGCATGATGGATTGAGCTTCCATCTTTCATGATGTCTTTGCAGCTCGGGAGTCATAGAGGCTAACATATAACATGAGCAAGAACCGAGTCTCCATATACTTCTTATAGTGAGAAAATAACTTCCTCACTAGTCCCTCCACTGGCTCGGCCACGATCTCATCGAGGACATACGCAATTTTCTCCGCCAAGAACAATTCTCAGGTTCCAAGCCAATCAGCGTAGTTAGGACCAGTGAGACGATTGGCATCTAATATGCTACGAGTGGGTTTGCAAGCGATATTTTTCTGAAAAAAAAGATGTAGCAGAAATAAATAACATGCAGACTTTTGGATTTGTAGAAAATTAAGACATGAATTTTTATCTCAATTTTATCCCACTATTTTCTCGCAAGACACATGACACCCTCTAGCATGTGAATTGGAAGTTTTCGGCAAACTTCTAGTGGGGATCGGGATCCAATTTGGCATCTTGGCATGACCTCGAGGGACTCGACCAATCATACCAAGCCCAAATGGTAGGCAACTCTTGTCAATCACAACCCTTATGATTCCCGTCATAATTTGGCCTCCAAATTACCATGGCCCAGAGGGACTCCGCCAACCATGATGTTTGGTTAAGTCAACACCATCATTACTAGATGAGTTTGATTCGGTGATATGTTCCCGAGGGACTCGGCCAAACATACCCTATCCTCAAGTCACCGGTAACATCTCCATGTCATAGGCCAGATATCAAATTCCAATATAGGTGAGCCCGAGTGACTCCGCCAACCCACTCTATATCAATAAAGATGTCTGCCCTATAATGATGGAAGGCCACGTGAGTCAATCTTATTGCTACACGCTTGTCGACTTAATATATTAAAAGCAGAGGGGTTTTTATTTATTTGAGTGGTCTCATAGTTAAATAACACGTCCCACACATATATTTAGCATATACTTACATCGCATGCAAATATGTACCTAGTAGGTGCGGAAATGAATATAATCATATATATAAATAACCACACCAGATGATCATGGACCAAATTCTAGCGTGATCAAGCCTGAGCCAAAAGACTTGATCACTAAGCCCTATGTGTGTTCCCAATGCATCCCATGCACGGTGTTCATCCTCCTCTTCGTCATTAGCTCCGTTGGTGATTCCATGCTTCCGCCGTGCCTCCGAGAGTGATTTCAAATAATTACAATAATTACAAATGACTATAGGCTCGCAGGCCCAAAATGTACATTTAATTAATTAAGAAACCTTGATCATATCAAGGGGAATTGCACCATTGGAGAGGTAGAAATACACAATGATTTTAATGAGAAAGAGAAGGGGGCTCGCAGACCCCAATGAATCACCATCCACACATAGGTCCATGATCATCCGCCCACAATATACACATCACATGGATATATATAAGCTACTAGAAATTAATTAAAACTTTAACTAATAAAACTATTAGATTAACTCTTAAGCTAATACATGGATTAACTATTAATCATCTGAACGATCAAAATATCAAAACACGCAACATCATAGCCTAACCTTGCTCTGATACCACTGTTGGAAATTGACTTGAGGCATCACATGCGCAGCGGAAGTAAACACAAAAAACGATTTTCCATCTATGTACTTGATCGGGCAATGATGTACGGTGCATGTAAACATACATAAAATAAGGCGTGAGACAATCTCACCTAGGGGAGATCGTATATCCCTGAAGCGCAGAACTAGTCCTTATTTGAAGGAGCTCTCGCGAGACTCCTCTAGCGGTATCCACACAATGGATGATCGGCGATGACGATGACCCCTCCTACACTAGTGGTGCCACTCATCCTAGGTCGTGCAATGCCACACAGCGGCCAACAGCAGCAAGTAGCAGCAAAAACAAGAGGGCTCGGCCCTCCTAGTTCTCCTCTTGCTTAGGGAGAGTACAGCAGGGAGAGTTGGGAAGGGGGGGATGAAGAAGGTGGTTTCTCTACAATCTCTAGCCCATAAACTTCAAAGAGAACCCCTTCTATTATAGAGAACCTAAAGGACACCTCATCAGGGACACCTCATCGTGTCATGATGACAAGGGACACCTCACAGGGAGACACTCACCATGTCATGATGACAAGAGGGACACCTTGCAAGGAAACCTAGGTCATGTAAAGAGACAAGGGACACCTCGCAGGGACATCTCACCATGTCATGATGACAAGAGGGCCACCTTGTAAGGACACCTCATCATGTAATCATGACAAGGGACACCTCGCAGGGACACCTACCATGTCATGATGACAAGAGGGACACCTTGTAAGGACACCTCGTCATGTAATCATGACAAGGGACACCTCGCAGGGACACCTCACCATGTCATGATGACAAGAGGGCCACCTTGAGAGGACACCTCATCATGTAATCATGACAAGGGACACCTCGCAAGGGACACCTACCATGTCATGATGACAAGAGAGGAACACCTTGCAAGGACACCTCATCATGTAATCATGACAAGGGACACTCTCGACGGGACACATCATCATGTCATGATGACAAGAGACACCTTGCAAGGACACCTCGTCATTTAATCATGACAAAGGACACCTCGCAGTGACACCTCATCATGTCATGATGGGTAATGATGAAGTGTCCTCCTTCCAGAAGGGATGAGGTGGCATGATCCTGGTAAGCTCCCTTAATGGATCCTTATCAAGGCTTATTGGGTCTTACCCAATAGGTCCATAATGGGTTAAATAAGGCTTATTGGATAACGTTTATCCAATCCTCTATTCATCGTGTTATCCACCTTATGTGTGTGACCCTCTAGGCCCAATATCGAGCTGGACGTGAGTTGTATTCGTCAGAACTCCTTCTGACTTAGTGAATTATTATCTCCATAATAATTCACTCAACTCATCGATTATGAACATACTAGGCCACTATGCCATAATCCCCAGACGATACGAGTGATCAAATCCATTGGACCTATCTGCCCACAGTTACCGTGTACCTGTAGTCCCTCATCCATCTATTATCCCAGAGACTATATATTAGGCATGGTGTTGTCAAGTCTATATGGAATCTATTAAAGTCAAACTCTTATCGGATTCTCCGGAGAACTCCTTCTCACTAAATCCAATTGACCCTGGGATTTGCTTGAGTAAGACAATATGGGATATTCCTCTCACAATACCGAGAGTGGATGATCCTTTATTGACACATAATTGCCTTCGTAAGGTTGGCTACATTCCCAATGACTGGCTATACTAGACCTGGAACATCCAGACCTATAAATCCAGTATCATCAAAGAATGGAGTACTCAAACAAGACATCTTTGGTGTCTCAAGTCTAAGGACCCAGTTACACAACTGAGACTACGGAATCACTAGCTGACAATTAGGTATCATTAACCATATAGCATTCCGAGAACGGATCATTCAGTGAACTCATTCTCCAATAAGCACCTGCACCATATCCCTAGTGTCTCCCACAAGCAGCTATGAGACCAGCTGCTTCCATCATATGGACAGGTATATGGCACACCGGTCTTCCGATCATCTCAATGTCCTTCTTGAGTAACCTACGACTAGGAATATTTAGGATCTATGTTTAAAGAGAATCGGCCTCATTATCATGATCTCATCATGATCCAATTCCCATTGCACAGACCCTGGACATCACAGTATACAAACGCATGGAATATACAGTGAGAAAATACCATATAATATTACCAAAAGATATTGTACATAATTACAAGTGCCATCACTCATGTGAATTGGCTTGTAGGGCACCTATAACTAGCAGCCACAACCAGTGGCAAAGCACAAGTCGGAAAGGAACGACGCCACCACACGGGAATGGACTACGGGTTCATGATGCCAGTATCAAACCCGAACAACACAACATAAGAACCACCTCTCAGTCTCGCAGTCACGGACGAAAGGTCAAACTGCAGCTCCACAACCACAAGCCAAAAAATAGTGGAGACCAACCAACACCACACCTACAGACCACACAACTGTAGGCCCATGCCTGACACCTTTATGGACTCTGGCTCGAGCTCCATAAAGTGAGGCACTGGAAAACAGGACTAGTTGGGGCCCAGTACGTCTGCTAGAGGCCGTCCCCCCAACCACGAGCGCGCTTCAAGCGACCAATTACAACCACAACACACACAAGTCGCTGCCCAATTGCCATCTTTCTTTCAGCCGAACGTACAATTCAAACACATGAGTGAGGGTGTCCAAGAAGACGACTCAGACCTCAGTGGTACACACTGTACCAGGACACGCCTCGGGCACAACAAACACACATGCCTGGCTCACACAGAACCTGGGGTACCCGACTGAAGAGGTATTCTGGAACAGGCGTCGGACCACCAAACTCGGCAACGCACAAACCACGGTACATATATATATAATCTTTATTACAAACCACGGTACAAGTGTCAGGAATAGCTTGTCCCTGGTCACTATGTGATCTACAAGCTAGCCTATATAGACACATACATGGACTACATTAACCAATAATAATTTAGCCTGTCATTGATCATCTCATGATCCCCATTGCCACATTAACCACAATACACATTAACCACTTAATAACCATAAACTAACACTTAACCCTACACATACTTTACTACTTAAACCATCTTAAATAACCTATAAAAGACATCAAAGTACCAAGGCTAGGTTCACGCTGGAACCTCACTGCCCAATCACCACAAACCACATAGACACCGCTCAAACCACGTAAACACCACATCAACCACATAAACATCACGCTCCTTGAGCGCTATAGGTGCCAATGCACCGCTTACCAATGCCTTACACATCACACAATGATAATCTGATAGATACGCAATCATGCACATACATAAAACCCACAGAACTATTAACGCGACGGGGGTTATTGTCGCCTTCAAAACGCGACACCCCGATAGGCCGCGTTCAAAACCAGAACACGACGGGTCGGCCTGTCACGTTTAGAACGCGATAGAAGTCGCCTTCATAGGCAGGAACCCTAATATGGGATCCCATCTCCGGATCTCCCATGCAAACCACATAAACCACTCTAAAAACCATATATTCATGCTCATAAAACTACACTAACATGTTATCTACCATCTATTGCATGTTTAACAAGCTAAACATGCTTCACAAGCGATTCACATCAAGAAACAAGGTGGAATCTACCTACCTTCACGAAGAACACGAAGAACGGAAACCACCCGACGTTTCCCCCGCTCTGTGCAACATCCTAGCAGCAAGACCACGCCAAAAACGACCCCAAATCACCAAATCGCCCAAGAAACCCGCGAAATCTCCTCCTCCTGGCCGAACAGAGCTTGCTGGATCTTTGTTTGGCCGACCTATCTTAAAAATGCATCACAGTAGGGAACAGGACGTAGCCCACCATCGTGACCTGAACGCGACGGAGAAGGCCGTCGCCTTCCCATTGCCGACGTCAGCAAGCCCGCCCAGCGCGCGACACGCGGCGGACATGTAGACGTAGACCACAAACGGCGATAAACAGAACGCGACACCCAGGGCTGTCGCGTTCAAAACGCGACACCAGGCTCTATCGCGTTCACAGATAGAGAACGAGTGAGTGCTTTGGGCCCAACCTGCCGGCCCACAAAGCCTTACAACCTACGTAAACACCTGAAACACACGTCATTGGCCACACACTGGCCTCCACAACCACTAAGTGAGGATCCACAAAGGTCCGAAAAATACGCAACGTTACATTACTATCACTTAAAAAAGAATGTCGTCATCGACACTGAAAACGAACTACGGTAAGTTGGACCATCACCTAAAAAGAAAGTAAACCATACACAGAACAAGTAGGATACACTTCCTTTGCACTTGCCTTTGAAACTATTTTACACTGGTTGATTTATCCTACTCAATTTCGTACTTGTTCTGCTCAGTTACCAAACTTACTCACTTTGCCTTTCAACCGTAGGCGAATTCTACCCTGTTGTTGGCACTTTATCTCTTTTGACTCAACCTGCTTCCATATTTTCCTGACTATGTTTGCAACATTTCTTTCTGGCCCACTTCATGTACTCGAATCATCTTACTTTACCATGTTACCATTAGGTGTTCTGCCATGAAAACCAACTTTAAATTCTCAAATTTTCCGGTGTCACTTCATCATTTGCCTTTCACTACCATTTGTTATTCTACCTCAACCTTATTCACACCCTCAACTGCCAATCTCTCAAAGAAAATCGCATTACCATAACTGAATTTTCTGCCTTTATATGCCATTCTGCTCATGCTGCCAGAACCACTGCCTCTTTATTCAACTGTATACAAACCTTAAACTTTCTTTTAATCATTTAAACCTCGGATATCCTATGAATATGAAACCTTCCACGGTTCAGCTGTGCTACTCTTATTACTATGAATACTTGAAAAAAAATATTTCATAAATCCTGCTCTCATTATTGCTTTTAATTACTTTCCATTTTCACTAATACTCTGACTCCAACTAAACTCGATTCTAACTTTACTTGCTTCTCAAATCACTTTACTCAATCAATTAATACTGGAAGAAATCACCGAAATTTCTGAACTGCTTCCCCTAATATCTCAATTTTAATTGTGCCACATGCTTTAATTCTAAATCCTGCCATATTGTTGTCAACATATCTTGCCTTTCATATACCTTTCTTACTGTAAATAACATCCTCTGGCTGATTTAACCCAAATCTCATCCATAATTTTTCAAAATACCTGTTCTCATGTCTGCCATGGTGCTGCACTCTCTTTATAGGGAAAATAAAACTGCTCAATTAACACTGCACATATTCTACCTTCTTTTTCTCAATCAAGTGCCACATGATCTCAAACTGTTCATTGCTTAACTGATACACTTTAATTCTGATTTATATACATTTCTTGCTCTTTCTGTTCAATTCTACCATACTCTAATCTGTTTACTATTCCTTAACTGATCTGCCTTTTATTCATTATATTAAACTTTGGAATACCTCTACAAAGGAATAACTTTACTTAACTAATTCACTTTCTGTGCGGGCCAAGCAAACTTCTACTGAACATTTCTAAACCATCCGATACATTTGTTTCTTATCTGCTATACTCTTTCTTTCTCGATCAACAACACTCCACTTGATCTGTATGCCAACTGCACTAACCACGATATCATTTCTGCAAATGTTTCTCTTAACTACTCTGCTATCTGACAATCTCATTGTACTATTCATTTTGCAACTTTGCTAATATACAAGCACCTTTATTGACAGACTACCTAAGGTAGAACCTGAAGCTGATCCTTTTAATTACAGTAACTTGCTCTGCCTGATTCCTTAATTCTACATTACTATTTTTTTCTCAAATACGGAAAATGTCACTGCTCAACATACTCACTATTATAACTCTTACTTGGATTCCTTATGCAATCTGCCTTGCTATTTCATTCAACCTGAAATTCCTTAACTGCTTCTCAACTGATCCATCTCTTCCTATTCTGACCCACATAGCTCTACTTTACTCCAAATATTCTTAACTTTAGGCTTATTCTTTCCCAAACTATACACAATTGCTAAATCTCATTGATCTTATCTATTGCACTACAATCTTCAATAACTTATTCCATGGAATCTTCACAATCTGCTACTTGCCAATTGAATGTCTTTGCTTCAAAATTCCTCAGAAAATTTAGCTGAACACTGATCTTCTTTCACTCTCTCTAAACCCAACTGCTCATCTCTACACATACTTATATTGATATTTATACCAACTTCCTATTACCACTATCACTTATAATAACATTACTCTAAAAATTTATCTACTATAACCATTTCTAATCTCAAAACACATTTAACTCTGTTGTAGCAAATCACTGCTCCTCTGTGTACTAATACCTTTTCTGAAACTGATCTAACCCACTTAACCATTCAAAATCTTCCATATCACTAACACATTGTCATCCAAACAATTTCTTAACACTTACTAACACAAATCTCAAGCATAACAATTATCTTTGATGACTTCCTCAATCATAATCCTCACATTTGCCAACCTTTAATGCACACACTACTCTTTAATATGGCATGGTTCCCGCTGTAACTTTATTATATAACTAATTCTACAGAAACTTCCTCTTGTACATTTTCGCAATCATTACCCTATACCTGTCTCGCTGATTCTTTACCTTGCTAAAATATCTTCATCACACTAAATTATACTTTTCTCAGAACATAACTCTTTCTTTAATGAATACCACAATTAATCTTACCGATTTCTCTCAATTCTCCACAACTGAAGAACCTTTACACAATCATCTCTCTCTCTGCAACAAAAACCAACTTATCATAGAATTCAGCAACCATACCATTACCAACCTCACCCTTCTTGCTATTACTAACAACTGTCAAAGTGACCAACTATACAAACATTCACATGCCAAAAACTCACGTCAATCACACAAACTTTGTGACGTTCGGATCGTCTTCCTGTGTGTATGGGCCAGTGTGTGGCCAATGACGTGTGTAGCAGGTATTTTCCGCAGGTGATGAGGCTCTGTAGGCCGGAGATTTGGGCCCAAATTGCTCACTGATTCACTGTCTGCGAACGTGACGGTGAAGGGCGTCGCATTTTGAACGCGACATCCCTGGGCATCGCGTTCATGAAACCGCTATTTTTAGTCTTTGTCTGCATGTGCGCCACGTGTTGCGCATAGGGCGAGCTTGCTGACATAGACTTATTGAAGGCGACGGACTAGTATGTCGCGTTCAGGTCGTGACATAGTGTGGCGTCGCGTTCTTAACCGTGAAGTGTTTTTATAGAACCCCGACAGAACAGAGCTCACATGAGCTCTGCTCGGCCAGGGGGTTATGCTGGAGGATTTTTGGGTGATTCGACTTGTTGGAGCTTAGTTTGACGTGTTCTCGCCGCAAGGACGCTGCGTGGAGCGGGGGAAACGTCATGTGGGCTCCGTACTTCGCCTGCTTTGCGAAGGTAGGGAGATTTCACGTGTTTGATCCGTGGATTGCTCGTGTGTTGTGAATGATGTGTTTCTAGCTCTCTAAACAGTAGATAGCATGTGTAGGAACACATTAAAGCATGTAAATGGAATGGAAACCATAGATTATGGGGTTTTGGGGGTGATCCGAATGATGGATTCTGGATTTGGTTTTGAGCCTATGAAGGTGACAAATTGGGCGTCGCGACAATGTCGCAACAGAACGATACGTCACGTTCTTGTTTTTAAAGGCGACATATCGAGCTGTCGCATTCTAAAGGCGACACTAAACCCCGTCGTGATCACAATCGAGGCTTGTTCTATGCATGGGTATATAGTGTGATATTATCGGATTATCGTGTGTGTATTGTGTGGTAATGGTAATAGGTGCATTGGCACTCTCAACGCTCGGGGATCGTGTGGTGTGTGTGGTTGGCGTGGTGTTCACGTGCTTTGCGTGGAGGTTTCACGTGACTTGTGCATTGTGCACATGGTTTCCGTGTACGTGGCGTGTAGTTTAACGCCTACCGTGGATACCTCTACAATTGGGAGCCCCAGGTTTTGTGGTGAGCCAGGCAGTGTGTGCTCGGGGCTTGTCCCGGTATGAGTACCATCGAGGTTTTGTCATCTTCCTGGAAAACCCTCACTCTTGTGCTGAGTAGTCGTCCGGCTGAGGGAAAGACGCAGTGGGAAAGACGGCAGTGGGACAGCGACTAGAGAGAGTGTTGGGTTGTCGCTTGTAGCGCGCTCGTAGTTGGGGGAGACGGACACCAGTAGACGTACTAGGCCCCAGCTAGTCCTGTTTTCCAGTGCCTCACTTTAGGGAGCTCGGGCTAGAGTCCCTAAAGGTGCCCAGCATGGGCCTACGGGGGGTGTGTGACCTGCAGGTTGTGGTGGTTTAGTTGGACTCCAAAGTTCTTTGTACTGGTTTAGTGGAGCGGCAGTTGGACTTCCGTCCGTGGCTGGAGACTGAGAGGGTAGTCCTGTGTTGTTTGTCGGGTCAGTAGCTGGTGTCCCGAGCCAGTCCACGTGGCCCGAGTGAGGCGTTTTCCTACTGTAGCTCGTACACTTGTTTGGGTTTGCCGTTATTTATCATTATTAGTTCTTGTTAAGCGGCAAAGTGGTAAGTGGTATTTACAGTTTATATCCTGCTATGTAGTTTTATGAATTGTTAGTGTAATCTCCTGCTTACTATTTGTGTAGTTTGCTCGGTTTCTAGGGAGTTTCCCTACTGAGCCAGTGACTCGAGAGGCTCACCCCCCTACTCTTTCAGGTGAGAGAGAGCAGGAAACCTCACACCCATCGTCTAGTTCTGAGTCGCATTATAGCGGAGGGTCTGCACCACCAGCAGTGTAATTTACTTTTCTGTTGTACACCTCGGGATATGCCCCAGGTTGTTGTTGTAGTTTGGTTACAGTTGTGCTATGGCTATGTACATTTCTAATAAAATTTGTGAGATGGCAAAATCTTATATATATTTGGGTTGGTTCCTTTATATCTCCGGACTAGTAGTTCGATATCCCTTACGAGGCTTCGGCCGGTCACGGGAGGCGGACTCGTGTTGGCACGTTATTGGGTTAAACGGGTCTGAATAACGAGGGCCGTCACAGTTGATATCAGAGCAAGGTCTGTATGGATATAAAGGAATTGGATATTGCATAGCCATGTCTCTATTGTAACCCACTGCTGGTAGCGACCTTGGTTTTGTATTAATTTATCGTATGTTGTGTCGGTGAAATGATGTTTGTGTAGAGTTAGGAATGGCAGAAAGGAGAGACTGTGGAGGTGGAGGAGAGGGTCAGGAGAGGACCCTACGCAGAGAATGATAGAAAGAATTTGGGAAAGCCTGGCAGATATAAGGATGAGATTAGACCAGCAGCCACCGGTGCAGCCAGCGGCAGCAGTACCACCACTTCCAGAGGAGGCAGTGCCAGTAGCCCCAGTTCCACCACCATCTGGAGTAGAGGTACCTTCTGTAGTACCTATACACCGGCAGTTCCAGCGAGGCCAGCTATCGGAGAGGAGACTACAGTACTTGTGGAGCAGTTTTTGAGGTTGCAGCCCCCTACATACTCAGGAGCCCAACCCGGATACAGCAGAGATTGGATACATGAGATTGAAAGGGTATTTGCGATAATGAGATGTCCCCAGTAAGATAGAGTGATTCTTGCACACATACCAGCTATGAAGATTTACGCAAGAATGGTGGCGGTTAAAGATGCAGACAGTTTTTACAGGCAGAACGGAGGACACTATCACATGGTCAGAATTTTTGTCAGTTTTTAATGATTCTTTCTTCCCAATACAGATCCAGTAGATGAAGAGGGAGCAGTTTAGGACACTCCAGCAAGGGAATCTCTCGGTGCTTGAATATCAGATGAGGTTTATGGCCTTGAGTAGGTACGCCCCATATGTGATAACTGATAATACCATGATGGTGGAGTACTTCATCTGAGGTCTAAGGGCAGAATTACAGGATGCGGTGATTCCACTAATGTGTAGAACAGTGGAAGAAGCAGCACAGCGAGCAGCAATACTTGAGAGGACTGTTCGGGCCAAACAGGGGCAGACTCAGATAGGTGGTTTAGGCTTAGGTAGCTTTCGGCATCCACAGCCGTCAGGAGGAATCGGTAAGGGGAAAGCACCTTCTGGAGCTTCTTCGTCATCTGGAATAGCAAAGTGGGGCAAGCAGATCAAGAAATTCTTCCAAGGAGGCCGTGGTAGAGGCAGGTAGCAGGGCTTTCAGCAAGGAGGTTTCCAGTAGGGTCGTGGCTACAGGCCACCGGTTCCAGAGGAATCTCAGCGAAGTACGGCAGGGCAGCCTACGGCATACCCGACTTTTAGATGTTATAATTGTGGGCAGCCAGGACATTTAGCGAGGAACTTTCCGTATCCTCGAGAGCAGACTTATGGTAGAGGGACCCAACAGCAGCAACCCTCTCAGCGGTCAGCAGAGTAGGGCAGAGGTGTACCATACCAGAGAGGAGGACGGGGCCGAGTGATGGCAATCACCCGAGCACAGGCGGAGGCATCCAATCTCATTGAAGGTATATTACCTTTCTTTGATTTTACTGCTAGAGTGTTAATTGATCTGGGTGCTTCGCATTCGTTTATTTCTGAAGATTTTCTAGATAGTATAGTACATCCTTTAGAAGAAAGGTCTTGTGAGTTAGTGGTAGAGATTCCTTCAGGAGGATATATGCTTACTTCCAGTTTTCTAGAAGAGGTCCCGTTAGTTATTCATGGAAATCAGATGCCAACAAGGTTATATGTTTTGACCGAAAGATTTATGATGTGATACTGGGTATGGACTGGTTAGAAGAACCTATGGGGCCATGATTGATTGCAGGAAAAATAGAGTCAGGTTTTGCAGACCCAGTGGTGAAGTGTTTGAATTCCAAGGTATACCTTTTTACACTCCCAAGGTTATTATTTCTGCACTTAGAGCTAAAAAGTTGATTAATGCGGGATGTGTAGCTTACCTTGCGTCAACTAGTCTAGTTGAGTCTAGTAAGTCTATAGATTCAGTGCCAGTGGTCAGAGAATTCGCAGATGTATTTCTAGAAGAGTTGTCAGGGCTAGCTCTGCACAGAGAAGTAGATTTTACCGTAGAATTGCAACCAAGCAGTTTATCGATCTCTAAAGCACCTTATAGAATGGCACCAGCAGAGTTGAAAGAATTAAAGAAGCAATTGCAAGAGCTGATAGAAAAAGGTTTTATCAGGCCCAGTCAGTCACCGTGGGGAGCGCAGTATTATTTGTTAGAAAGAAAGATGGCAGTTTAAGGATGTGTAGACTACAGGCAGTTGAATAAAGTACAATTAAGAACAAGTATCCTCTCCTAGAATTGATGATTTGTTGATCAGTTGCAATCAGCCAAGGTATTTTCTAAGATAGATTCAGTGCCAGTGCCAGTGGTCAGAGAATTCGTAGATGTATTTCTAGAAGAGTTGCCAGGGCTAGCTCTGCACAGAGAAGTAGATTTTACCGTAGAATTGCAACCAAGTAGTTTACCGATCTCTAAAGCACCTTATAGAATGGCACCAGCAGAGTTGAAAGAATTAAAGAAGCAATTGAAAGAGCTGATAGAAAAAGGTTTTATCAGGCCCAGTCAGTCACTGTGGGGAGCGCCAGTATTATTTGTTAGAAAGAAAGATGGCAGTTTAAGGATGTGTATAGACTACAGGCAGTTGAATAAAGTTACAATTAAGAACAAGTATCCTCTTCCTAGAATTGATGATTTGTTTGATCAGTTGCAATCAGCCAAAGTATTTCCTAAGATAGATTTGAGGTCAGGATATCATCAATTGCGAATTAGAGAAGAAGACATTGAGAAGACCGCTTTTCGCACCAGATATGGGCATTATGAGTTTGTAGTGATGCCATTTGGGTTAACTAATGCACCAGTAGCTTTTATGAATCTGATGAACCGAATATTTGATCCGTATTTGGATCAGTTCATAGTGGCATTTATTGATGATATACTGGTTTACTCAGCATCAGGGGAGGAACATGCAGCGCACTTGCGGGTTACTTTGCAGATATTGAGGGATCACCAGTTATTTGCCAAGTTCAGTAAATGTGAATTTTGGCTGAAAGAAATTCAGTTTTTGGGTCATGTAATATCAGGTGAAGGTATTGCAGTGGATCCCGCTAAAGTTGAGGCAGTATTGAAATGGGAAGAACCGAGGACAGTGTCTGAGATCAAGAGTTTTCTGGGTCTTGCAGGTTATCACAGAAGATTTATTCAAGATTTTTCCAAGATAGCAGCCCCTATGACTAGGTTGACAAGAAAAGGGGTTCCTTTTGTGTGGTCCTCAGAATGCAGACGCAATTTTGCAGAATTAAAGAAAAGGTTGACTTCAGCACCAGTGTTAGAAATACTGTCAGGTAGTGGCAGGTTTGTTTTGTTTTAGATGCATCCAAGAGAGGATTGGGTGCAGTTTTGATGCAGCACAATAAGGTGGTAGCCTACGCCTCCAGGCAATTAAAGAAGCATGAAGAGAATTATCCCACCCATGATTTAGAGCTGGAAGTGGTTGTCTTTGCATTGAAGATCTGGCGACATTATTTGTATGGTGAAAGATTTGAAATATTTACTGATCATAAGAGTTTAAAGTATATTTTCTCTCAGAAGGATTTGAATTTAAGGCAACGCTGATGGATGGAATATTTAAAAGATTATGACTTTAGTTTAGCATATCATCCAGGCATAGCTAATGTAGTAGCAGATGCACTAAGTAGAAAAGCAGTTATGAATCAACTTATGATCAGAGAATGGAAATTGTATAAAAATGTAGCGAAAAATTCCTTATATGTGCCAAGTAGTCAGCGCAGAGCAATATTAGCAACCAGTGCAGTGGAGCCATCTTTATACCAACAAATAGTGGAGGCGCAGAGAGCAGATAATAGTTTATCAGATATTATAAGAATGGAAGAAGTGACTTTTGGAAACGACAGTGTGGTTAGACTCAAAGGTCGACTATATGTTCCAGCAAATACAGAAATCAAACAAAGAGTTTTAGAAGAGGCTCACAGATCAAGGTATACCATCCACCCAGGCAGCACAAAGACGTATCAAGATATGAAAAAATATTTTTGGTGGCCGAATATGAAGAGAGAAATTGCAGAGTTTATTGCAAGATGTGCAGTATGCCAGCAAATTAAAGCGGAACACCAGAATCCAGGAGGATGTAACACTCCGAAAATTTAGTGATTTAAAATTTTGGAAATAAAGGAGAATAAATTAAATAAACATATTGGAGAGACTTCCAACACCAAGTGTTAATGACCCATTAACAAGATTGGGCCAATGGAGCACATTTGGCCCAAGGATAGAAATTGGGACAAGGAAATACCCAGAAATTCGTGTATGTAATTATGCCATAAATTAGAGAGGGCAAGTTAGGGTTAAAAATTAAGATAATTAGTCATGCAATGTAAGCCAAAACCGAACCCAACCCCAATTGGTGGTTTCCTAAACCTTTGCTACCTCTTTTGGGTGAGAGAATCCCAGGTTTTGTGGAAAGTGGGAAATAGAACTCGTAGCCCCTTTCCTAGTCCCGTTAGGACTCTTAACTACACCCTAAAACTATAAGAATTCGTCCCTGAACTCTTGGGGAAGGTTTAGCAACAAGTTGGGGTCAAGAGTAGCAAGTTTGGAGCGCTGGGGAAGTGGAGAACGGCTGGGGAAAATCGTAGTCTTCCTCAACCTCGCTCTGCATCAACCCAGAAATCTGCAGAGAGTTCTTAGCATTCAAAGGTAGGTGTTCTCGGGCCAAGATTAAAGAAAACCAACACCATCATGTAGTTCTTTGAGTCTAGGTTCATTTGCACTTGGTTTGACTAGTTTTCATGGAGTATACATTGTGTATTCGTAGTTTTCCCGAAGTCTCGCACAGTTAGGGCTTTTCTCGTTCCTCTTATTTTGCATGTAATTTTACACCGAATTAGCCCAAACTTCCTTCATTAAAGTTCTTCACATGAAGTTACGATCATGTTCTATGTTGGACTTTTTGTCCAAAAGTCTTTCGTTATGGAGTTATAAGCATGGTAAGAGAGACTCTGCATGATACTGTGATTTCGGGCTGCACTTAGCTTTGTGTTCTTCACATGTTTTCTTGGGATTTGAGACCGAATTAGATCAAACCCCCAACATCAAAGTTCTTCTACTAGTTGTCCTCGTCATCTTTTGTGTTTAACATTTTGTCTAAATGTCATTTTTTAGAGAGTTATAAGCATGGAAAGTGAATCGCTGCATGAGACATGGTTTCTGGTTACACCTGACTCATCTTTTTTTCTGGAAGGGCCACTAGTGTCGACACTAATTGATCTAGTGTCGACACACTGTCCCAAAACAGCCCAGATGGTGTTCTAGGAAGGCCTCTAGTGTCGACACTACTTGAGCTAGTGTCAACACACTGTCCCAGATTGTCCAGAAGGTTGTTCTGGGAGCTGTCTCTAGTGTCGACACTACCTGAACTAGTGTCGACACTACTTGACCTTTTTACCTTGTTTTTGAAGCACTGTGTCGACACTACCTGATCTAGTGTCGACACTACTTGATCATTCTGCCTTGTATTTGAAGCATTGTGTCGACACCACTTGATCTAGTGTCGACACTACCCTTACAAAAATTGCATATTTTGGGTCTGATCATTTCATGATGTCTACTAGCATGTGCATGATGTTATATGGTATGCATGGACCTAAAATAAATCAACCCATTGAAAAATAGTACTGATATGAATACAATTCTAATGTGTAATTGTGATTGATCTTATGTCCATTGGATTATCTTGTGATCTTGCTTATTGTCAATTGATAAGATAAGAATATGATATGAATGTGGGGATGAATACATGTTGGCATGGTCTTGCTAGTGGTGTTAATGTCATAATTTGCATATGAGTTTCAATAGTGTTATGTTTTTCGGTGTTCAAATAATCATTTGTCAATTGCATACATGATAGGAAAGATCCGTAACTCGTCACTTACATGTTTGCATGAGTAGGCACACCCTTCTTGTGAAATTGAGAGCACAAGTTCTGCATATGATCTGTCTTTTGAAACATCCTCATGTCAAGACATTAATGAATTATGAAACATAAGATACGTCGTTATCCTGCCTTGTTCTCTTAAGCTATTTGTCATACCTTGACTCTATGAATGATCATGTTTCTTTACTACGAGCTTGTTATTGAAACTCTGTGGCCATAATACGAATCTGTTTGTTCGGCACAACGTGGGACTCCAGTCCAAATTTGAACCAATGCCTGTGCAATAAGGGCCCTGTCTGGTCCTGGGGAGGAGCACCCCAACGTACTTATTAACTGTGGGAGTATGAACTTGTGGTGCATGGCATGGCACTGATACGATATGCAAGATTTGTGAGAATGTGCCTTTGTCTGATATGATAAGTTTGATCTGATGTGATATGATAAGATTTGATATGATACGTCTGGTCATGTGAACGCATGACATCTGTTTGAATATGGCCAATCTCTTTTGATACGATTCTACTCTTGAAATATCTGTTCATTGTATATGCAACTCAACATTTTGATCTGATATGATATCCGTTCTATTCTGCTATTCAATCTGTTAGTATTGCATACATTGTCATCATATTCATGTGCATATCTGCCTATTTAAAATGTTAATCATGTATATTAGTGCCCGCACGATACTGAGATGTAAATCCTACTGAGCTAGTTCGCTCACCCCTATCATCCTGCCCTTTTCAGGAAGTGATGAAGAACCAGTGGAGTCCGATGGGGCAGGGCAAGAGTGATGAGCACCCGCCATATGGGTAGATGACAGTTTAGAAATAGACAATTAAGTAGTTGATGTATTAGAGAAACATTGTTATTGAATAATGAACTCTTTTCAGTGAGTTCTTCTTATGTAAGGTTGTAACTAGTTGAATGGAATAGAATAAAGTATACTTTTGGTGACCATATTATAGTCTCGAATGTGTTATTATATTCAATTGTGACTCTGCGTTATTCAACTGTGATACGTCTGTTTGTATCATTCACGTCCCCCGGTATTTATTCCGCTGCTAAATGTCGGGGCGTGACAGTTGGTATCAGAGCCTTAAACTTCAACTTTAGGGTCTAAGGGAATAAGAACATAGAATGGAACTAGATCACACGAGTCAAAATATGTCGTACCTAATGTGAGCTTGGGTAGAACCATGGGAATAGAAGTCACATGTGACATGTATTTAGATGACTGACTTATATTATTATCTTGAAGGTACTTATTACCTTAATGGCCGCTGAACGTGCCCAAGCTAGGGACATGCAACGAACAATACAGAACTTGACTCAGGCTATCCTACAAGCCACCCAGGGAGGAGGTAACCACGGAGCCGGTGATCTCCATCGAAATTTTCGAAATATGGATCCGCCTAGGTTTGGAGGGAGTACTGACCCAGATGTTGCTGAGCACTGGGTTAAGGAAATTGAGAGGATATTCAGGGTCATGCAATGCACGGACCAGAACAAAGTACTACTGGCGACTTTCCAATTGGAAAAGGATGCCAGGGCATGGTGGGAGTCAGTAGAAGCAACCTTGAATGGCCAGCAACTAACATGGGCTCAGTTCATTGAGCAATTCAACACTAAGTACTTTTCTGAGAGGGTCCAGGAACGGAAAGCAGCCGAATTTGCGGCTTTGAAGCAGAGAGGACTCAATGAGGCTGAGTATGAGGCCCAATTCTCTCGTTTGTCCCGATATGTTGTTCACTTAATTGGGACAGAAAGAATGAAGGCAAAATGCTTTCTGAATGGCTTGAGGCCCCAGTTCATCACTCAACTGGCGCCAATGGACATTCAAACCTATGCTGACATGGTAAAGAAGGCTCAGTTACTGGAAGATGCCATGGAGACTGCTGAAAGAATTATGGGAAGACCCGTGAAAAGGGAGCAAGTGTCTTCTACAGGAAGGTATCAGCCGACCATTGGGAAGAAAAGGCCCAGTGGCGGGGTAAATGAACCAGCTGATAAAAAGCCAAAGGAGTTAGGAAAGCAGATAGTGGTGACGACAGGAGAAAGGTGCAAACACTGTGACAAAGCTAGTCACTGGTCTAAACAATGCTGAAGAGCGCAAGGGAGATGCCTGCGCTGTGGGAGTCGTCACCATCGGATCTCAGACTGCCCAATATTGAAAGAACAAGCCCCTCAGGACAAACGTCCAAATGGACAGAAGAGGCAAGGCCGCTTACAAGCTATTCAGGAATCAAAAACTGCTGAAGAAGGAGGTATCGTGGAAGGTACACTTACTATTCTTTCCCGACCCCCATATATTCTCTTTGATACAGGAGCTACGCATTCCTTTATATCTCAAACATTTGTTGATACCTTACTGGTGAAACCCATCCCAATGAAATCCAGAATAGTTGTGTCAACCCCGATTGGTCCTGGCACCAATCTTACCAATCATATGCCATCCAGTGAAGTGTTGATTGAAACCCAAAACCTACCAGCAAATTTGATATGTATGGACATGGCGGGGTATGATGTGATACTGGGAGCATACTGGATGTCTGAACATGGGGCTAGTATAAATTGCAGGAGAAGTCGGGTAACTTTTAGCCATTACCCAAAATTAGTGTTCACAGGGGATAGAAACCGCAGGAGATTGTCACTTATCTCTGCACTACAAGCCAAAAGGATGATGAGGAAAGGTTGTATGGCCTTTCTTGCTGCTGTTGTCATCGCAAAGAAGGAAGTCAAAGTTGAGGACATCCATGTTGTCAGCGAATACGCTGATGTTTTCCCCGAAGACTTGCCAGGAATTCCTTCTGAGTGAGAGGTTGATTTTACCATCGAGTTGGTCCCTGGAGCAGCACCAGTATCTAGGGCACCATATAGAATGTCTCCCGCAGAACTGAAGGAATTAAAAGAGCAACTGATGGAACTGTTAGAGAAGGGTTTCATCCGACCAAGCACATCGTCATGGGGTGCACCTGTCCTCTTCGTCAAGAAGAAAGATGGGTCGATGAGGCTATGTATAGATTACAGACAACTAAATCAGTTAACCATCAAGAACAAATACCCTCTGCCAAGGATTGATGAGTTGTTTGATCAATTATCTGGAGCTAGATACTTCTCTAAAATAGATCTCAGATCTGGTTATCATCAATTGAGGATCAAAGGAGAAGACATTCACAAGACAGCCTTCCGAAGCAGGTATGGGCATTATGAATTCATTGTTATGCCTTTCGGACTAACAAATGCCCCTGCAGTTTTCATGCAGTTGATGAATAGCATTTATCGCCCATATCTTGATAAATTTGTAGTGGTATTCATCGATGATATATTGATCTATTCCAAGACAAAGGAAGAGCATGAGGAGCATTTGAGGATCTCATTACAGATTTTAAGGGAGAATAAATTATATGCCAAGCTAAGTAAATGTGAATTTTGGCTTGAGGAGGTATCCTTTTTAGGACATGTGGTAACCAAGGATGGTATCGATGTTGATCCATCAAAGGTTGAGGCTGTGCTGAAATGGGAAAGACCGACAAGCGTCACGGAGATCAGGAGCTTTCTAGGATTAGCAGGATATTATCGAAGGTTTATAAAGGATTTCTCAAAGATGGCAGTGCCATTAACCAAGCTGACCCGGAAGGAAAATCTGATGATCAGTCTGTCCCCATGTAATTTTAATGTATTTTGGTGATTAACAAAACTAAACTAGTTTTTATAAATAATATCTAATGAATATTTCATAAGTCTTAAAATACAGGAAAAATACCAAGGTCAATCAAGCCAATAAAGGTATGCATTACTTCTCTGAAGCTTTAATCTTTTCAACATGATATTTCTCCAACTCCAAATCGATTTCTTTTGAAATTCATAATGATTTCCTTATAAGACCGAAAAGTCATATTGTTTCAATCAAGTCGATGTCATAATGACTCTATAAGTTATCGCAACGATTTCTTTAGAAAGCGCAACGACTTGCCTGTCATAACGACTCTATAAGTTATTGCAACGATTTCTTTAGAAAGCGCAACGACTTGTCTGTCATAACGACTCTATAAGTTATCGTAACGATTTTTTTAGAACTCACAACGACTTGCTTGTTGTAACGACTTCATAAGTTACCGTAACGATTTCTTTAGAACTCGCAACGACTTTCCTGTCGTAACGAGTTCATAAGTTACCGTAATGATTTCTTTAGAACTCGCAACGACTTGCCTGTCGTAACGACTTCATAAGTTACCGCAAAGATTTCTTTAAGCACTCATAATGATTTGCTTTACACAAAGATTTCTTTAAGCACTCATAACGATTTGCTTTACACAAAGATTTCTTTAAGCGCTCATAACGATTTGCTTTGCGCAACGATTTCGTTAGTATTCATAACGACTTGATAAGTGTTCATAACGATTTGCTCTCTATAATGACTTGTTAGTATTCATAACGACTTGATAAGTGTTCATAACGATTTTCTCTCTATAATGACTTGTTAGTATTCATAACGACTTGATAAGTGTTCATAACGATTTGCTCTCTATAATGACTTGTTAGTATTCATAATGACTTGATAAGTTTCATAACGATTTGCTCTCTATAATGACTTGTTAGTATTCATAATGACTTGATAAGTGTTCATAACGATTTGCTCTCTATATGACTTGTTAGTATTCATAACGACTTGATAAGTGTTCATAAAGATTTGCTCTCTATAATGACTTGTTAGTATTCATAACGATTTCATAAGTCATATAGACATCAACTTTACAGTTTATATCAACTTGATTTTTAATCTTATCTCTTGAAGCATTGACTAGTCAAAGTCACGCATATATCTATCTGTCACTCCTGCATTTATGAGTTCTGAACGTATCTCTGCATGCATGCAGACAATATCGTCCATTATTGTGCTTACTCTGTATACATCCTTTAAAACAAGCTATTTGGATTGCTACTCTAGTGAATACTCACATCAACGTATACTGACAACAAGAGACAGTTTGAGTTGTCTACTGTCTAGCATTTAATGTGTGCAGGGTCCTGAAGACTTTCTATCATACAACGTTGGACCTATAGACGTCAGAAGACATTATCTCTTTGTGTGCTCAAATGGATAAAAGATAGTTGAAGCTTCCAAAATGTCAACCAGTCTAACGTCTATCAATCCAAGAGACAACAGATACTTCAACGGCTGTATTTCAAAATAAGGAGATATAAACACAAAGACGGAAGAAAAAGAATGAACAAAGCAGAGAACAAGATCGGTGTTCAAACGTTCAAATCCTTCTGCAAGGAGTCCAGAGCCAGATCACTTTCCTCGTCACCTTCAGCTCTTTTGCTCTCTGTGCTGTAATAGATTTTCTAAGAGAACCCGTGTAGTTCTGAGAGTGTGCCTTGTTTAGATTCTTGCTCTTAGTGCTAGTTGCTTCAGATCTTGGCTTGTTAAAAGCTTGATCTAAGGGCTTGAATTTCATTCAATTCTCTTTGAGGTGTTGTTCCCTTCGGGTGTGAAGGAAGACCTGGTGGTATCCAGGGTGTAGTTCCCTTCGGTTGTGAAGGAAGACCTGGTGAGGTATCCAGGTGTTGTTGTTCCCTTCGGGTGTGAAGGAAGACCAGCTAAGCTGGGTGTTGTTGCGCCTTAGGGGGACTGTACCCTAGTTAGTGAAATCCTGAGTTGTTGCTCAGGGACTGGACATAGGACTCCTAAGGAGAGGAAGTCCGAACCAGGATAATTCTTGTGTTGTTGATTGTCTTCTTTGTGTGTTTGATATTTAAACTAACAGTCACTAACCTCCTTCGAAGAAAGTTTGTGTGAATATTTTTAGTTACAGGTATCTTGCATATTATTTTAAAAGACCCATTCACCCCCCCTCTGGCTCGTCAACTAGACAACAAGTGGTATCAGAGCAAGTCTCTTCGACAAAGAAAGGATCCAATGATCTGAAGAGTAAAGATCCATGGCAGCCCAAGGTAACATTGAAGGTCAGTCTGTCAACCGACCCCTCTCTTTGATGGTGAAGATTTCCTTACTGGAAGACCAGAATGGAATACTTTCTACAAGGCCACGACTATCAAATTTGGTCCATAGTAGAAGAAGGTGATCTGGTAGTCACAAATGAGAAAGCCCAATGGACAGATGATGACAGAAAGAAGATCTTCTTGAATTGCAAAGCAAAGAGCATCTTATGCTGTGCTCTAAGTAAGAAGGAGTTCAACAGAGTTTCTGCCTGCAAATCCTCAATGGAAATGTGGGAAAAGCTCAAGATCACATATGAGGCACAGGCAAGGTAAAGGAAACAAGAATCGACATTCTTGTCACTCAGTATGAGAGATTTCATATGCAATCAGGTGAATCCATAACTCAAATGTTCAGCCGTTCACTGACATCACAAATGGACTAGCTGGTTTGGGGAAAACTTATGAGATTGGAGACATGGTGAGAAAAATACTTAGATCCTTACCGTCCTCGTGGACCCCAAAGGTCACAGCAATAGAAGAAGCTAATGACCTGAAGAGAATGTCAGTAGAAAAGCTCATTGGGTCCCTCATGGCCCATGAGATCAACATGGAAAGGCTGGGAGAGTCATCTAGCAGAAAGAAGCACTCCAACGCCTTAAAAGCTGAAGATTCACTAGAAGCAAGTTCAGCTGAGAGTGAAAGTAATGCAGACAGCGAGAATGAGGAAGCAATGCTATCTAAAAGATTGCAGCGGATTTTGGCTAAGAGAAGAAGTTCCAATCAGGTAGAAGGCACTTCAAAAGGAATAAGGACTTCAAGAAGCCAGATGGAAAAGAGATGAAGAAAGCAGAACCCATCTGCTATGAGTGTAAGAAGCCTGGACACATTAAAGCTGAGTGTCCAAAATTTAAGAAGCCAGAGTTCAGGAAGAAAGACAACTCCAAGAAGTTCAGAAAGCACAAAAAAGGCGATGGCAGCAGCATGGAAATAGTAGCAACTCAGACAGTGAGTCAAGCTCCTGCAGCGATGAAGAAGAAGCCAACTTGGCTTCATGGCTAATACTGAAGAAAAGGTAACCTCTGACTCTTCTTTTGATTCATGCAATGGTTCAGATTCCGATAGTTTAGAAGAGGCTTTCAATGAACTATATGAAAAATATAAAGAAGTAACCAACTATTAAAGTAGCAAGAAAAAAAAAACATAGTTTGTATAGATAAAACTCAGATCTAAAATCAGAAAATGATCAATTAGAAAGTCAAATAACTGAACTTAAAAGAAGAAATGAACTGCTATGTGAAGACTTAAAGCTAAGAATGAACAAATAATTAAACTTGAAAACAGGAAAATGTAGATGAACTAAGAACTGAAATTAAAACACTAACAGAAGAAAACAGTTATCTAGCACATTAGAAAAATTCACCAATGGTAAAAACTCCCTCATATTAAAAGGTGCTAGAAGATCAGGTAAGAGAAAAATGGATTAGGATATACACCCCCAGATAATGATGAAACCATAGTTTATCCTAAACATATCCAACACCAAAATTTGTACCTGAACAAGATATAGCATACAAAGCTGATATCAAATATATAGAAAAAGTAACCAAATTATCCTGCTGTAGTCACTGCAACAAGTTAGGACATATCATAACGACATGCCCAACAAGACATAAGAAATGGATAATAAAAAGTAAAATAAATGACGCTAACCCATCAGGACCCAAAAGAATTTGGGTACCTAAAACTTGATGTTTTTATTTCAGGTTATCCCTCGAGCATCCAAATGGTATTTGGATAGTGGGTGCTCAAGGCACATGTCAGGAAACCAGAAGTTATTCTCTCATCTCCAAGCTGAAGAAGGAACAGTCACGTATGGAGATAATGGGAAAGGAACAGTGATAGGCAGTGGCTCTATGAATAACAAAGGAAAAATAGTCATAGAAGATATGTTATTAGTCAAGGGATTAAAGCACAACCTTATTAGCATCAGCCAGCTGTGTGACAGAGGCCATCAGAACAAGTTTCAAGAGTCAAAGTGCAGCATACTGAAGGATGGAGCAGTCATTTTGAAGCTAAGAGAAAAAATTTGTATGTGCTCTATCTTGAGGACTCAAGGAACAAGACGTCTGTCTGGCAGCAATAAGGATAAATCTACTAATTATGGCACAGACGACTAGGTCATTGCAGTATAGATGTCATGAGAAAATTACTGAAGAAAATCTTCTGGAAGGTCTACCTAAGGTCAATGCAAAAATGGATGGTGTCTGTAGACCTTGTGCTAAGGGAAAGCACACCAAGAGCTCCTTCAAGTCAAAGACGGTGGTGACCACCTCAAAACCCTTAGAGCTCCTTCATATGGATCTATTTGGGCCAATGAGGACTACCAGTCTTGGAGGAAAAAACTTTGGATTTGTCATAGTCGATGACTACTCAAGATTCACAGGGTATCATTCCTAGAGCATAAAGATGACACTTTCGAAAATTTTGTCAGTTTCAGCAAGAAAGTCCAGAAAAATCAGAAGTTCAGCATTGTGTCTATCCGATCAGATCATGGTGGTGAATTTCAGAATGAAAAGTTTGCTAGATTCTGTGATGATCAGGGAATTGAGCATAATTTCTCAGCACCAAGAACACCACAGCAAAATGGTATCGCTGAAAGAAAGAATAGAACCCTATTGGATATGGCAAGAACTATGCTCTCAGAATGATCTGCCAAGATACTTCTGGGCTAAAGCAGTCAACACAGCAAGCTACATTATCAACCGAGTAATGATCAGGTCAATCCTGAAGAAGACTGCATATGAACTGTTCAAAGGGAAGAAGCCAAAGATCAGCCACTTCAGGACTTTTGGATGTCCTTGTTTCATCCACAACAATGGAAAAGAGACATTGATAGTTGGATGCCAAATCAGATGAAGGTATCTTCATGGGGTACACCTCTAAACCCAAAGGCTATAGAGTATTTAATAACCACTTTATTAATTAAACAATCTGTACATATTATTTTTGATGAAACTAACCCTTCCTTGAGAAAGGAAGATAGTGAAAATGATGATACAGATGAGCTATCCAAGAAACTAAAGAATTCATCTATTGAGGACAAGGATGATCCACCTCTGGAAGACATGCAACAAAAGGAAATTTCACATGAAAATCTTCCAAAGGATGGAGACACAAGAAAGATCACCCACTCGAAAATATTAGGGTGATCCATCTGTAGGGGTAAGAACAAGAGGTAATGTAATTCCCTGTGATTATCTAGCATTTGTTTCTCAAATAGAGCCGAGGACAGTCAATGAAGCTCTTTGTGATGAATCTTGGATAGTAGCCATGCAAGATGAATTAAATCAATTCAAGAGAAACCAAGTATGGTCACTTGTTCCTAGACCATCAGACCATTCAGTCATTGGCACCAAATGGGTGTTCAGAAATAAACTGAATGAAACTGTGTGCTAAGAAACAGGCTAGATTGTAGCTCAAGGCTATTCACAAGAAGAAGGTATAGATTTCGATGAAACTATGCATCTGTATAGACTTGAGCTATTAGAATTTTGCTTGCATATGCATCCGCATTAGATTTGAAATTATTTCAAATGGATGTTAGTCTGCATTCTTGAATGGTTTTATTAAGGAGGAAGTCTATGTAGAACAACCTCCAGGTTTTGATGACACTGATTTTTCGGATCATTTTTCAAATACACAAAGCATTATATGGTTTAAAGCAAGCACCTAGAATTTGGTATGAAGGCTTGGTTCTTTTCTTTTAAACCATGGTTTCAATAGAGGTCAAGTAGATAGTACTCTTTTCATAAAGTTAAAGGTCAAAACATTCTACTAGTTCAAATTTATGTAGATGATATTATTTTTGGGTCTACTGATGGATCCCTTTGCAAGTACTTTGAAAAGTTGATGCAGGGAGAATTTGAAATGAGCATGATGGGAGAACTTAATTATTTCCTTGGATTACAAATCAAATAAGGAAAGGAAGGAACTCACATCTGTCGAGCAAAGTACACAAAAGAACTCTTAAAGAAATTTGGATTCGAAAATACCAAGCCACTGTCAACACCAATAGTACATCATAAGGATGGACAGTGATAAAGATGGTAAGAAAGTAGATCAAAAGATCTACAGAGGTATGATTGGATCATTACTTTACTTAACAGCTAGTAGACCCGATTTCTATTTAGTTATGTATGTGTGCTAGGTATCAGGTCGATCCTATAGAATCACATTAATTTCTGTGAAAAGAATATTTAGATATTTAGCAAGAACTCATGACTTAGGTCTGTGGTATTCAAAATGTTGTGAAATTAACTTAGTAGGTTATTCTGATGCTGACTATGCTGGATGCAATTAGATAGAAAAGCACCAGTGGTTGTTGTCATTTCTTGCAGGATGTTTGATATCTTGGTCTTCAAAGAAACAAAATTCAGTGGCATTATCTACAGCTGAAGCTGAATACGTAGCTGCTGGAAGTTGTTGTACACACTCTTATGGATAAAGCAACAACTTGAAGATTTCGGATTAAACATCAAATCCATCCCAATGATGTGTGACAACACCAGTGCCATTAATCTCACCAAGAATCCAGTTCAACATTCAAGGACCAAGCATATTGAGGTTAGATATCATTTTATTCGTGATCATGTAGCAAATGGTAATATTGAAATATCTTTTATTGATACAAATGGTCAACATTAGCAGACATTTTCACAAAAGCCTTACCCGAGGAGAGATTCACATCTCTTAGAAGGGAATTAGGCATGTGCAATTTGTGAAAAAGGTTCTGTTTAAAACCGACACATTAAATTTCAGAATTAAGCAGTTTTTTTTCCTCCATGGCTTTAAGTAAAAGAAATTCAAATTATCCTTTATAACCGCTCTCTCATTGAAGTCGGTTTGAATAGTCAAACTCTTTTGTCTTCTTCTGCCGCCTTTTGGCGCCTCACTTTTCCCAGTGCATTTATTTATTCATAAAATCAATGACAAAACGATTCGTATCTCATCATCTACCTTTTCCCCCCTTTGTCCTGTCGCATGAGCCGATACCCTAACAACTCATACCTGAACCCTCTACAAATTTGAACCTTCCTCCTCTTTCCCGCAAAATTTCTTGAGGGTTCCTTCTCTTCTCCTTCCGTTTCAACCCTCCAGAGACTTTCCCACCTGAATCCATGGCCGCACCAGTCATCGCCGGCAGTTTGGGTGGCTACAGCGCCGAGTTTCTCACTCCTGAGCAGCAGGAGAGGTTTACCTTTGTGAAGACGAAGCTCTGTGGAAATAAAGAAGTCGATGTTGCTAATCTGAGGAAAAATAGAATGAACAGCGTGGTAGAATTGATCAATCAAATGCAGTGGACGGGAGTTACCACCTTTTCGGAGGTTAGTCATCCAGACCTGGTAAAAGCATTCTTCGTTTGTTTGAGAACAGAGGAAGATGGGTCCCTAGTTTCTTCAGTAAAGGGAACCCTGATTAAAATAGACCCTGAGTTGCTGAAGATGTTGTTTGATGTGAAGACTTCTGGGTTTAGTGGGGTTCACTTGTGGACGCCCAAGTGAAAGGTTTGGGAATTATAGGACCGGGCTTCAAGCTAAGGGATGGCAAGCTGGATATAATCAACTAACTGCTTTCAACCGCCTCCTTCATTTTATTGTTTGTCAAATCTTAGTTCCCAGAAGTGCAACATTTTCATCTTGCACAAAGGCCGACTCTGACATGATGTACTGGGCCATTCAAAATAAGGAGATAAATATGGCCGCAGTGATGATGGAAAGAATGAAATTTGCCAGAGATCAGATTTGGGACACCAAGAGCAAGTTAAATGTGTCCCTGCCCTATGCCACCTACTTACCAAGATCTTCAAACACTTCGGTGTTGATCTTTCTGGGGCAGTTGTAGAGAAAATGGGCCAAGCAATCAGGTCCAGGAACCTGAAGAAGAGTGGCTTCTCTGTGAAAATGGTGTCTGGTCCAGGCTTCAGTTGCTGAAGGCGAAGCCATCATTGGCGATGCCTCAGTTGTTCATCAGGAAATGGGATCAACGGCTATGATTCCAGAATTGCCAGTGGAGTCAGTTTCAGATCCAACAGTTGGAGCAGCAGAATCATCAGGCCCCTCTATAGCAGAAGTTCAGCCTGAAATTGCAGTAGAAGAAGAAAGAGTATCAGTAGCAGCTTCAGAATTTCCAGAAGAATTAGCTCTAAATATTGCATAGAGGAGAATTGAGGATATTCTCCCAGAGGATATTATTCCAGTTGAGGACCCACTACCCTCAACTATTGTTGCATCTATTCTCTCAGATATTATTGATTCGATTCCTTCCACCACTAGTGCTCCAGAAAATAGTGGCAGAGCTGCTGAAGAGGCAGTGGCATCAGGCCACATTGATGTACCAATGGAAGATATTCCAGTAGAGCTAGAGCACCCAGCTGCTCAGGGTGACTCTGTGATGGCGGATGCTCCATTCAAGGGGAGCAAGTATCAATGAAGAAGATGCTCCTATTGAGGGGGAGCTATCAAAAGAAGGTTCAGTAGAAGCAACTCCTGTTGTTGATGATCAGGAGGAAAGGCATAAAGATTCTCCAAATTTGGATGACAGAGAAGGGGATACTGCAAGCTCTTCGAGCTCAGATGATGATCAACCTCCTCTAGCAAAAGAAGGCAAGAAGAAAGGAAAAGAAGTTGCCTCTGAATTTCCTCTCCTGGCTGATACACATTTTGAGAGGCAGGTCAAACAAAATTGTTATAAATTTAAAGCATGTGATTGAGAGGCTTGATGCTCAAGGCACAATCCTGTGCTCTCTCCAATCAGATGTTAGTTCATCTTCATGAGCCAAGCTTCAACTTCAAAGGATATCTCCAACATAAGAAATGCCATGAAGTGGTTTAACCAGGAAATGGGGTCTATGAAAAGTTTGCTGGGAGAAATTCTCAAAGTGGTTGGAGCTCAAGTTTCTCTCCTCCTCCACCTCCTGCAGCCAGGTTCCACAGTCAGGGCCATCAGCTGAAGAAGCAGGGCCAACATGGCCAGAAGCAGCAGCAGCAGCAGCACCAGCAGAGGCAGTAGTAAATATTGAAGGGCCATCTGGGCCGGATGATCAGGTTAAAGGGCCTCCAGGGCCAGCTGAGTAAGGGTCAGGGCCATCAGGGCCATTGAGAGTGAGTCTATGCAGAAAGAGGCAGAAGAATCCTTGGCACCCAAGCCCCCAGCTCCCTCTTCTCCCTCTCACTCCTATCCCTCCAACTCCACCCTCAGCTCCTACAGCTCCTCCTGCTCCACAAACATTCAAGAAGCTTCAATCCAGACCAATCGCTTCTCCTACTCCATTTCCTCCTCAGTCCACCTCATCTCCTACCTCCTCTACTACAATTCCTTCTCCTTCTCCTATACTTGAGGCCCCTCCAGCATCCTCAGCTGGAGCCTCCTCCTCCTCCTCTGGTCCCTCCCTTGGACCAGTTGATGATTTCCCAACTACTTCCCACTCTTTTATTCATCCTACTCCTCCACCCTCTTTCATCACTATCATACCTGAAAGAGCCCAACTTAACTCTCCCTTTATGGAAATGATAAAGGATGAGTTTGAGGAAGGCATTCTCAGGTCTGTGCTGAAGGTGGGGAGCACATTCACAGGGCAGACCATCTAGTCCTGCCCCCAAAGAGGAAACTCACTTCTACTTCCTCCTTTCCTCTGAACCCAAATACCCACCTTTGTGGTTTTCTCTCACAGTGGACAACAAACATAACCCACTGTATAGGGATACCTTTCCAAAGTTGTTCTTGCCACCATCATTAACCTTCCTTTTCAAAATCTTTCAGATCATTTGAACACCATTCTACCCTACACTTCTCTTTCAAAATCCGAAAAGTCCAAAATCTTCTCTCTTGCCCACTCCAAACTGAAGATCAATGGGGCAAAGGTCACAAGGATCTCCTAAAGAAATTCATTCTTGCTAAATCTGCCAGATTTCCTCCAAGAGACCACTCCCTGACCTTGTCTGAGTGGTTCAGGATGTATCACCAAGAACTTTGGGCACCCTTCATTCAAAAGGAAATCAAGATGGTCAGACATTATGTGTTGTTCAACAACTACAGATATGCCCATCGACTTCCTGAAGTTCAGCTCAGCCAATTCAGAAAGGCTATTTCAGCTCTATCTCCGGATATCTCTCAAACTTCAGATGTTCAGGTAGATTTTGCTACCCTCCAAGTACCTGAAGAGATAGCCCTTCCTCAAATCCATTTTCTTGTCATGGAATCCTCTATAGGATCCATCATTTTTTAGCGTTTTTCCAGAGTAATGGGTAGAATTAAAGTACAGAAAGGCTGCCTGGTTGCTTTTCCTAGATTCCTATTTAGGGAATATCACCAGGGGCATGTAAGTGCTGAAGTTCTAGTCCCCATTCTGTCTGAATGTGAAAGGCTGACATCCTCAGAATGGTCTAAATTCTACCCCTTGTCAGCTCAGCAGTTGTTTGAAATCAATGAAGCTCAGGCCAGGGAAGGCAAACCAGCCATTTCTCCAGCTACTTTCTTGGATATGAATTCTATACATCTTGTTGATGACCCTTTCAAAGTCTGGGAGGAAGATACAAAGTTTATGTAGCCCTGCACAAGGCTAGCTCTCAGAGACAACCACAATCACTATCCTGTGACCATGGACCAATTCCTCACCTGTGCCAGCTTTGGGACTCGTCGTTTCCTCAAGATGAGCATGGACAAGAATGCATATGCTGATCTTCTCTATCAGCACCTAGATCTTCATCTCAAAAGGATGGCTTCCTCCATGGGACCATCCTACTCTTTGTCTTTTGGAGTTTTTGAAACTCATTTTGAAGAGCAGGAAGCACAGGCATGGGAAACCATTTCCCATTTTGTCTCTCTTTTGTCTCATGCCTTCTACTTACCTGTACCACCTCAAAGTTAATGAAAATTCCCTTGGTCATCTGCTTCTATCTTTTCTCTTCTTTCTTTGTCTCAGATTGTCTTTTTGCTCAATGACAAAAAGGGGGAGAAAATTAGCATGTCTGAAATACATTCCAATATTTTTAAAGAAGAAAATTAGCATGTCTGAAATACATTCCAATAATTTTTAAAGAAGAAAATTAGCATGTCTTATCTTCAGATTGACTTCAGATATTTTTCATCCATGCTTATTGTTCAGTTTTGTCATCACCAAAAAGGGGAGATTGATGATCAGTTTGTCCCCATGTAATTTTAATGTATTTTGGTGATTAATAAAACTAAACTAGTTTTTATAAATAATATCTAATGAATATTTCATAAGTCTTACCAAGGTCAATCAAGCCAATAAAGGTATGCATTACTTCTCTGAAGCTTTAATCTTTTCAACATGATATTTCTCCAAGTCCAAATCGATTTCTGTTGAAATTCATAACGATTTCCTTATAAGACCGAAAAGTCATATTGTTTCAATCAAGTCGATGTCATAACGACTCTATAAGTTATCGCAACGATTTCTTAGAAAGCGCAACGACTTGCCTGTCATAATGACTCTATAAGTTATCGCAACGATTTCTTTAGAAAGCACAACGACTTGTCTGTCATAACGACTCTATAAGTTATCGTAACGATTTCTTTAGAACTCGCAACGACTTGCCTGTCGTAATGACTTCATAAGTTACCGTAACGATTTCTTTAGAACTCGCAATGACTTGCCTGTCGTAACGACTTCATAAGTTACCATAACGATTTCTTTAGAACTCGCAACGACTTGCCTATCGTAACGACTTCATAAGTTACTGCAAAGATTACTTTAAGCACTCATAACGATTTGCTTTACACAAAGATTTCTTTAAGCACTCATAACGATTTGCTTTACACAAAGATTTATTTAAGCGCTCATAACGATTTGCTTTGCGCAACGATTTCGTTAGTATTCATAACGACTTGATAATGTTCATAACGATTTGCTCTCTATAATGACTTGTTAGTATTCATAAAGTGTTCATAACGATTTGCTCTCTATAATGACTTGTTAGTATTCATAACGATTTGATAAGTGTTCATAACGATTTGCTCTCTATAATGACTTGTTAGTATTCATAATGACTTGATAAGTGTTCATAACGATTTGCTCTCTATAATGACTTGTTAGTATACATAACGATTTCATAAGTCATATAGACATCAACTTTACAGTTTATATCAACTTGATTTTTAATCTTATCTCTTGAAGCATTGACTAGTCAAAGTCACGCATGTATCTATCTGTCACTCCTGCATTTATGAGTTCTGAACGTATCTCTGCATGCATGCAGACAATATCGTCCATTATTTTGCTTACTCTGTATACATCCTTTAAAACAAGCTATTTGGGATTGCTACTCTAGTGAATACTCACATCAATGTATACTGACAACAAGAGACAGTTTGAGTTGTCTACTGTCTAGCATTTAATGTGTGTAGGGTCCTGAAGACTTTCTATCATACAATGTTGGACCTATAGACGTCAGAAGACATTATCTCTTCGCATGCTCAAATGGATAAAAGATAGTTGAAGCTTCTAAAATGTCAACCAGTCTAACGTCTATCAATCCAAGAGACAACGGATACTTCAACGGCTGTATTTCAAAATAAGGAGATATAAACTCAATGACAGAAGAAAAAGAATGAACAAAGCAGAGAACAAGATCGGTGTTCAAACGTTCAAATCCTTCTGCAAGGAGTCCAGAGCCAAGAATCACTTTCCTCATCACCTTCAGCTCTTTTGCTCTCTGTGCTGTAATAGATTTTCTAAGAGAGCCCGTGTAGTTCTGAGAGTGTGCCGTGTTTAGATTCTTGCTCTCAGTGCTAGTTGCTTCAGATCTTGGCTTGTTAAAAGCTTGATCTAGGGGCTTGAATTTCATTCAATTCTCTTTGAGGTGTTGTTCCCTTCGGGTGTGAAGGAAGACCTGGTGGTATCCAGGGTGTAGTTCCCTTCGGTTGTGAAGGAAGACCTGGTGACGTATCCAGGGTGTTGTTGTTCCCTTCGGGTGTGAAGGAAGACCAGCTAAGCTGGGTGTTGTTGCGTCTTTAGGGGGACTGTACCCTAGTTAGTGAAATCTTGAGTTGTTGCTCAGGGACTGGACGTAGGACTCCTAAGGAGAGGAAGTCCGAACCAGGATAATTCTTGTGTTGTGTGATTGTCTTCTTTGTGTGTTTGATATTTAAACTAACAGTCACTAACCTCCTTCGAAGAAAGTTTGTGTAAATATTTTTAGTTACAGGTATCTTGCAGATTATTTTAAAAGACCCATTCACCCCCCCTCTGGGCTCGTCAACTGGGCAACAAAATCCGTTTGTGTGGACCGATGAATGTGAAGAAAGCTTTAACAACTTGAAGAAGTGTCTGACTTCTGCTCCTGTCCTTGCCTTACCCACTGAAGAGGGAGGATTTGAAATTTATTCAGATGCTTCTGGAACAGGTCTGGGATGCGTCTTAATGCAACAAGGGAAAGTAATAGCTTATGCCTCAAGACAGTTGAAGATCCACGAAGTGAACTACCCAGTTCATGACCTGGAGTTAGCAGTTGTAGTATTCGCCTTGAAGATTTGGAGCATTATATCTATGGTGAGCAATTTAAAGTCTTTTCTGACCACAAGAGTTTGAAATACTTATTCTCACAAAAGGAGCTTAACATGAGACAAAGAAGGTGGTTAGAGTACCTTAAGGACTTTGACTTTTCCATTCAGTATCACCCTGGGAAAGCCAATGTAGTGGCAGACGCTCTAAGTAGACAACCAGGAGCTATGCTAGCTAGTATGATGCTCGGCGAATGGAAGTTACTGGAGCAATTTGCAAGCTTGAACTTAGACATGGGAAAGAAGGAAAAGCAAGTAATGATCTCCAATCTCCAGATACAATCTGATCTACTGACCGAAATCAAGGAGAAACAAGGAGAGGATCCATTCTTAGTTGAGATCAAGGAGAAGTTAGAACAAAGACCTGACTTCACACTATCAGCTGAGGGAAGATTACTATTCCGAGGTAGAACATGTGTCCCTGATCATGGAGAGCTCAAGAAGAGGTTATTAATGAAGCTCACCAGTCCAAGTACACGATTCATCCTAGAGCAACAAAGATGTACCAAGACTTGAAAAGGTCGTACTAGTGGCCAAACATGAAGAGGGATGTGGCTGATCTTGTATCGTACTGTTTAACATGCATGAAAGTCAAGGCCTAGCATTTCCGTACAGTTGGTGGACTGCTACCACTAGAAATCCCGGAATGGAAGTGGGATAGTATCGGCATGGACTTTATCATGGGATTGCCCAAGCCTAGAGGCGGTATGGATGCAATTTGGGTAGTAGTGGATTGATTGACTAAGTCAGCTCATTTCTTGCCGATTAAGAGTACCTGGTCTGTGGATGTATTGGTTGCACTATATGTTAAGGAAGTAGTCAGATTGCATGGGGTTCCAGCTAGCATAATATCGGATCGCGACCCTAGATTTACTTCACACTTCTGGAAGGGATTGCAAGCAGCAATGGGTACTAAACTAAATTTTAGTACTGCCTTCCATCCTCAGACTGATGGGCAAACTGAAGGACCAATCAAATTGTGGAAGATATGCTTCGTGCTCTGGTGCTAGATTTTAGAGGGCGATGGGATGATAGTTGTACCTGATGGAGTTGCATATAACAACAGCTATCAGGCAAGTATCAAGATGGCTCCATTTGAAGCCTTATATGGCAGGAGTTGCAGATCACCCCTTTGTTGGGAAGAGGTTGGGGAGAACCAATGGGTTGGACCCGACTTAATTGAGGCGACTGTCAGGAAGGTTCAGATTGTCAGGGAACGTCTGAAGATAGCACAATCCAGGCAGAAGAGTTATGCAGACAAGAGAAGGAGAGAACTAGAATTTCAGGTTGGCGAACATGTTTTCTTGAAGGTCTCACCTTCAAGGGGAATAAAAAGATTTGGGATCAAAGGAAAACTAAGTCCCAGATTCATAGGGCCATTTGAAATCCTGGAAAGGATTGGTCAGGTGGCGTATAGACTTGCACTACCTCCACAGCTGGCGAACGTGCATAATGTGTTCCACATATCCATGCTGCGGAAGTATTTATTCAATGCCGACCATGTAATCAACCATGAGGACTTGGAGATTCGGGAGGACCTGACTTATGAAGAGAAGCCGATCAAACTGTTGGATCGGAAGATTCAACGACTCAGAAATCGTACCATACCTATGGTGATGGTCTAATGGAGTCGAGACGGAGTTACTAATGCTACCTGGGAAACGGAGGAAAGAATGAAGAAAAACCACCCAGAACTATTCTCAGGTACGAACTACACCATTATGCGTAAATTTGGGGACCAAATTTCTTAAGTGGGGGGACGGAGTTACTAATGCTACCTGGGAAACGGAGGAAAGAATGAAGAAAAACCACCCAGAACTATTCTCAGGTACGAACTACACCATTATGCGTAAATTTGGGGACCAAATTTCTTAAGTGGGGGAGGATGTAACACCCCGAAAATTTAGTGATTTAAAATTTTGGAAATAAAGGAGAATAAATTAAATAAATATATTGGAGAGACTTCCAACACCAAGTGTTAATGACCCATTAACAAGATTGGGCCAATGGAGCACATTTGGCCCAAGGATAGAAATTGGGACAAGGAAATACCCAGAAATTCGTGTATGTAATTATGCCATAAATTAGAGAGGGCAAGTTTGTGAAAGACTTTGTTATTAGTGCTATGGATGGGCGCCATCTCCTTATTCGGTTCCAAGATAGGAACGTTTATCTTCAGGTCTTGTTGAAAGACACTCTGTTTGTGAAAGGAAGATTGTTCAGATTCTTTCAATGGTCGATGAACTTTTCCCCAGATGAAGACTCTTCCATAGTCCCTGTTTGGTTGGAGATGTTGGGGTTGCCAGCCAATTTCTATAATGAACCCATGCTCAGATCCATTGCTGGTAGTGTTGGCCAAGTTTTGCAGATCGACAGAGATACCATCAATTTGTCTCGTGCGCATGCTGCCAGGGTCTGTGTTCAATTAGATATATCTCAAGCTCTCCCGGACCGTGTCTGGATTGGTATTGGTGTAGGTGGTATGTGGCAACAGGTGACATATCCGAATCCTCCATCCTTTTGTCAATCTTGTAAGCGTCTTGGACATATCTTTGCTAATTGTAAGAAATACAATCCAAGTACCAGCATTGAACCACAGGGTAACCATGTTATTAATCAGTCTGCTCCGCAGTCGTTCAAAAAGGTATGGCGCCAGGTTACTTCTGATAAACGGATGATGATCGTGGTAAATCTAAGGTCATTATTGAATCAGTGGAATCAGATTCTATTGATAAGACTGCAACTCCTGTTTCTAACGTAGTTCAAATTCCTGTATCCTCTTCTGATGCGACCCCTCATACCATGGAAACTAACGTGTTGCATGCCAAC
This sequence comes from Colocasia esculenta, assembly GCA_014218235.1. Lineage (NCBI taxonomy): Eukaryota > Viridiplantae > Streptophyta > Magnoliopsida > Alismatales > Araceae > Colocasia > Colocasia esculenta. Next base: position 28,145,179 of record CM024761.1, on the reverse strand, counting down.
ACTATGCAACCAATAATTGTTGATGGTGAGTTAAAGGTTGTTGAGGCACCTGTCAACCTTGACAACCCTTCTACTGATATTATTGTGCGCCCTCTGCCATCCGAGACAGGAGTTTCTTTGTGTGAAGATAGGACCAGCCCAAAGGATCAAAGAGCATCTACTAGTGCAACAGCCTCATCCATGACCAGTCTTTAATTGCATCAGAAATTGCTTCAGATACATGTGCACCTACTTACCAGGTTATTTCCCATCCAGGCTCAGATTTTATACCTACCGATGTTGACTTTACATCAATCCATTTAAACTTTGTTGGACGGGAAAACATGGAGGTTAAGAAGGTTGATGGAGTTAAAACAAGATCTTCCCTGCGCAGGAGCGCCTCTGTTATAATTCTCAATGAGTTCCTTTTGATGAGCCTCATATGGAATATAAGGGGGATTGGTAATTCCCAGTCTATCAACAGGTTAAAGCATCTTATCCGGAAATTCAAGCTGAATTTTGTTGCAATTATTGAGCCTAAGCTTAGCAGTGATAAAATTAAGAGATACAGGTTTAAACTTCGTATGGATTCCTGTTTATCTAATACTAATGATCGGGGCCGTATCTGGTTATTTTGGAATCAGGATGTTAATGTCAACATTGTTTCAAGCTCTGATCAGTTTGTAACTGTCCACATTACCACCTCTTCTCACCCGGATTTTTTTGCAACCATTGTTCATGCTAGCTGCTTGTTGACTGAGCGTAGGGACTTGTGGGATTACCTCGTGGATGTTTCTACTTCTTGTGATAAGCCTTGGCTTGTTGGTGGCGATTTTAACAGTATTTTGGATCCGTCTGAAAAAAGGGGTGGTCGTCGGGCCTTTGAGAGATCCACTGCTGATTTTCAGGCATGTGTTTCAGCAGCTGGATTGGAGGATGTGGGTTTTTCAGGGAGTAAATTCACATGGTACAATGGTCAACAAGCTAATGGTATTTGGGCCAGATTGTACAGGGTTATGATTAATGGTGATTGGTTGCTTGCTAGTCCTTCTTTTAAGGTGCAACATTTGTCTCGTGCTTGTAGCGATCATGGTCCTTTACTGATCTCCCCAACGTCTAATGCTTCTACTGTTCCTTCAAGGTTTTGTTTCCAGCAAATGTGGGTTTCTCATGAGCGGTTTCTCCAGGATTCCAGGGTCGCTTGGGAAGCAGCTCCTTGTTCTTCCTATCCTCTTATGAATTTGATGATGAAATTGAAGTATATGAAATCTTTCTATAGACATTGGAATAAACAGGTGTTCAAGAATGTCCAGGACAACGTTATGATGGCGGAAGAGGCGCACTCGATTGCTCAAATAATATTTGATAATGATTCCACTCCTGAGAATCGTAATCAGCTCTATGTAGCTAGGGATGATCTTGCTCGTGTTCATGCACAGGAGGAAATGTTCTGGCGTCAAAAATCAAGATTACAGTGGTTGAAGGAGGGAGATGGAAATACTAAATTTTTCCATGCTTGTGCTACCTCTCGTAGAAGGCGGTTGGTTATAAATCAGATCCATAATGATTCTGGTGTGCTAGTGACTGATAAAGAGGAGATGGTAAACCTGTTTGTGACTCATTTTTCTACTGCGTTTACTTCTAACCCCCATCAAGTTGATCAGTGCCTTATGGAGAATATTCCGGGTTTGGTGGATGATGTCATAAACCAATCTCTTTGTGTGCTTCCAAATGCTGAGGAAGTTAAAGGTGTTGTCATGACCATGTCTCCTGACAGTGCTCCGGGTCCGGATGGTTTCACTGGCCATTTCTTCCAAAAATGCTGGGATTTTATTCAGAAGGATATCGTCGTTGCAGTTCAAAGTTATTTTTGTGGTCATGCTTTGCCTACAGGATTTACCTCCTCTCTTATTGCTTTGATTCCCAAGGTTGATTCCCCTAGAACATGTGCTGATTTCAGGCCAATTAGCCTATGCAACTTCATTTATAAGGTAATCTTCCGTATTATCAATGACAGATTATCTAAGGTCCTACCTATTCTGATATCAGAGCAGCAGGGTGCTTTTGTTAAAGGGAGGAATATTTATGAGAATGTGGCTCTGGCTGGGGAAATGGTTCAACATCTTCATAAGAGGACCAGAGGTGGTAATGTTATTTTCAAGCTGGACATGGCCAAGGCTTATGATAGGTTGGAGTGGGACTTTTTGTATGCAGTGCTTCGCAAGTTTGGATTCTCTCTCAGCTTTATTTCTCTTGTTGAGCCCCTCCTCTCTAATGCTGGTTTTCTGTGTTACTAAATGGTGAAATAAATGGCTACTGCAAGTCTACGAGAGGTGTTCATCAGGGTGACCCTCTTGCACCAGCGTTGTTTATTCTTGCGGAGGAAGTGTTAAGCAGAGGGCTTAGCGCGCTGTTTCAAAGGAGTACTGGTGGAGCCTTCCAAACGCTTTAGAGATGTCCTCTGGTGTCTCATTTATTGTTCGCTGATGACACACTTATTTTCTCCAATGGTTCTGCTAACCATATTAGGCGGCTTATGAAGTTCCTTAAGGCGTATGAAGAGTCATCAGGTCAGCTTATTAATGTATCTAAAAGTTCCTTCATTGTGGCGGACAAAGCTATTAGTTCTCTCAATCACTCTATTGCTCATATCACGGGTTTTGTTCAGTCTAAACTCCCAATCAAGTATCTGGGAGTCTCGCTATTTTCTGGTCGGAGGAGGCCGATTTATTTTTCTCATATTATCGCAAAAACCGCTGCTAAGTTGCAAACTTGGAAGTCGGGTTTCTTTCTTTTGGTGGTCGGCTGGTTCTGATCAGACATGTGCTCTCCGCTCTACCTATCTATACAATGTCTTCTCAGGTTATCCCAACCACTGTCATGAAGTCATTTCACATATTACAGGCCAACTTTTTCTGGGGCTCTTATGATGGTTCGCCCAAAAGACATTGGGTCTCCTGGGACATTATATCCCAACCCAAAGAATGTGGCGGTCTTGGGGTTCTAAATCTCAAACAAATGCAACTTGCTTTGAAGACCAAAATGTTATGGAAGGTGATAACTGGCACGTCTCTTTGGGGTACTTTCTTTCAGTCCAAGCTCCTGTATCGTTCTCACTATTCCACCGCCTCCTATCATTTGTTATCTGTTGCGGAAAGGAAATTATGGCAGCAAGCGTCTGGGTTTATTGCACATAATCACAGGGTTGTGGTGAGAGGTCTGGATTCTCATGCGTGTTTCTGGTTGGATGCGTGGTCTGGAGCGGTCCCTCTTAGAGTGTTCCTTCCCGACCATGTCTGGTCTTCCATGCCAGACAAATATTTGTCAATTCGTCAGGTATTAGCTGATCCTATTCGTCATCATATAAACATAGCTAAGCAGTTCTGCCCCCCATCCATTCTTGGCCACATCTTTGCGTCACTGATGGTATGGATAGATGGATTTGGTGTCTCAATACTAATGGTCACTTCTCCACTAACTCTGTTCGCAAGCTTCTTCAGGGTCACCCGAGAGTTGGCTGGTCAAAAATATGGAATCCCCATGTTCCTATTAAGTGGTCGGTCTTTATTTGGAGAATGGTACGTGGTTGTGTACCCACTGATGATATCATCTGTAAGGCCCTTGATTTTCACCTTGTTTGTTAAGTATATGTATGTGCGTATAAGTGTATACTATTGATGTATGATTATTGTGTATAAGTATTTATTGATATAAATTGTATGAATTAGTATTATGAAATGTACATAGTATATTCAAGTACATATATGTATGTATATATTATATATATATATATATATATATATATATATATTTAAGTGTGTAGTATTATAAATTCTGCATAATTAAAGTGAGTTTTGTCGGCCAGTCGGCGTCCACATCGGCTGACGCTGACCAGGGGTAGGCGGCAATATCGATGGACGCCCATTTTTTGGATAGGTGACCATGGATATGGACGCCAATATCCCAGATCTGTTACGTTTTCAGATCTGGAAACGCCTCCGGAAATTGAGCCTCTTGTTTAGGAAACCTTTCCCAACGGCTCTGAGACTTGCCCCTTTAACCTATCCGACCCCCAACCCTTTATAATATCCAAATTTCGGCCAGATCCATCCCTTTGGCTCTTGAGTCAAAAACCTATCTTCTCTAAGCAAAACCCTAACTTGAACCTGAAAGATCCGGCTTCGGGAGGCTTCGTCTGGCGATCTACATCAACTGGTGTCGACCTTGAACATCCGGGAACGACTCCCCACACTGGTGTGCTGTGAAGATCAACAGAAGATCCGAAGAAGGAGGGATTTGGAGACTCTCTGGCACAGGCCGAGGAGGGCTTCTCCGGCTTAAATCGTCTTTGGTAGATTTTACAGAAGGCAAGTACCCCATTCACATTAACCCTACATGTGTCTAGTATGTCCCAGGAATTTTTCAGATTTTTCTCGTGTCCTGGAACCCCCCTTTCAAGTGATTTGTTGGCTTTCAGTCTGTGTTCTGCAGACAGGATATTAACGGCAAGATCCCTTGCCGCTAATATCATGTGTTGGTGGCATCATATAATGTCGTTAACCTATAGACGGCTACCCTATGCCGTCGAGTTCTTCAGACTGCAACAGTGTGCAAGTCTGTCCCTATATGAACTAGTTTTCGAGTTTTTCCGCATGAGGATATATGGTAAAATTTTATATAATATGTAAATATATATGTTTAGTTGTACTGTGAGTTATTGTGCATTTTTAGAATTTTCACTAATTATTAGAATTCTTGGAATGTGCTACCAACAAAAGTTTAATCTTGGAAAATGTCGTTTATGAAATATGTGTAGAAATTAACTGTCATAAATTTTCTGTACATTGTTCATAAGATCTGATGCATGACATAAAAAATTTGAGCAATTTATAATATCTGTACATTTTATTTAAATTTCTGAACCAAAAAATAGTTAATATGTCTACTCAATGTATAAAAGTTAAGAATTCATGCGAAACTAGTTAAATTCCTAAAATTTGTGATAAAATTTGTACTGTCAGTATTCATATAAGAAATAAATTTTGAATCCGAATAATGAAAATTTGTGTCAGTTTGACTATTTTTACAGTTGATATCAGCACTGTTAGAATTTTCAGAAAATATGTGTAACTCAGAAAAATGCAAATTTTGGTATGCATGATGGTTAAACTGTGATGAATTATTGGTTAAATTTATGTACTGAACAGATGACAGTAGCTATATAAAATTGTTTTATGTTAGATTTTCATAATTAGTACATGCTAATATGATTAATGTTTAATTTTTCAAAAATTTCAGCATGATTAGGATTGTTGTAAAAATCTGATTAATACTGAAAACAGTAGTACCATGCTAGATAATACTGAAGAATGTAAATTTGTGAACATGAGGTGAATGCGTGATTATTTTGTGTTTAAAAATGTGTTGAAATTGAGAAAATGTATTAATGTGCCAATGGGTGACACTGCTACCTTAGAGGGCTGTGGAACTGTACTGTGGTAAAGTCCCCACGGGAAAGTTCAAAGTGTGTGATGTCCCATGGGCATTGGGATTAAATCCTGGAGGCGAACAAGTATCGCTGGTTAGGGTGGAGAGTGCTTCTCCCGGTTCTGCGCAGTAACTAAGATTAATCACTGGAATGCCTAGGTGATTGATATGTGATGTGATTAGTGTGTGTCCTTCTAAAGTGGTTTGGGCTATGTGTCACGGCATTAAGTGAAAGTGAAAATGTGTTTAAGTGAAAGAAATGTGTAAATTGTGAACCTCTGTAAGTGAATATGTGTTCATAAAATTCTTATGAAAGCATGCAAAATGATAAGTTTCTTATGAATGTGACACGATAGTAGTAAAACAGCGAGCTTCTCACTAATATAAATGTGTTAACCATGTGTAAAATTGTCTTAGAATTCATGTTAAATTAGTCGTTATGAAATGTGTAAATATTGTGTAAAATATTCAACATGTGGCTTATGAATGATTGAATGAAATCAGTTTAGCATAGTGAAAAGTGTAGAAAGCATGTGATAGGATTAGTTTATTGTGTATAAAACCAAATCCCATGTGAAAGATGTGTAGAAATCATGAATAGGCTTCTATTTGAAAAATTGTCACTTCCATGCATTATGTGTAAATGATGTAGCATAAGGTTATGGATATTACTTGATGCATGTATGTTTAGTGTGCTGGTGTTACTTGTTGAGTTCTTTTGAACTCATTCTTGCTTCGGCGTACAGGTGCAGACGTTTCTACTTCTTCCGAGGAGATCGTTAGGAGCGACTCGGAGCGAGAGTAGGAGATATTGTTGTGGATTTAGCATTGTAATTTTCATTACTCCATAGTATGTAATAAAGACTCTGCGTAGTCTCATGTGGACAATGTATTTATTTTATTTCAGTTATGAATAATTAGCTCTCTTTCCTTCTATACGGACTGTGAATAGAATGTGGATGATGGAATAGAATTTATTTTCAGTTCTTTAAATTCCGCTGTCATGTGATATATTATATTTGTGTATGTTTCAGCCTTTTGTACTAGTGTTGGGTAAATGTCCCACTGTAGTGATACCTTTTATATCGATGTGGGTTGGTGGAACCGTACCGATATGAGAGGGTCGTTACAGAGATTGGTATCAGAGCATCAGGCTGAAATTGTACATAAATATGCATATACCATCATCTTCATTGTATACTAAGTCAGTGTAGATTGTTCACATAGATAAGTAATTAGTTAGAATTTAGATAGTTAGTTCTAAATGGTGATTAATCTGTTTTACAGGTTATGGCTTCGCGTGGTAGGCGTGGTGTTCCTGCTCGTGATGGCGAGCAGAGGAGAGATGAGCCTCGGCGTGAGGATCAGGGTGAGCAGCAGGCCCCTGCACCCCAGGGTCCTGTACTTCCTCCACCGCCACCAGTAGACTATGGAGTGTTCATGCAGGGTTTGGTGCAGGCCACGCAAACGCAGGCCCACACTCAGGCTGCACTCCAGGCCCAGTTGGAGGCTCAGGTTAGAATAATAAGATAAAGTAGTCTGTATTTTAAATGCATGATTGTTATGTTATATATGTTAATTTTGTCGCTTGTTGTAGCAGGCTCAGGTACCAGTTCCCCAGGCTGACCATGGTGGACCCTCCATCATGGAAAGGTTTAAGAGGATGTCGCCACCTTCTTTTAAGGGGGAGAGCGATCCATTATTAGTTGAGAACTGGATGAGGGAGATTGAGAAGATCTTCCGGGCCATTAGGTGCGCTGAGGACGACAAGGTTACTTTAGCCACATATATGCTACAGGTATGTGAAATCTAATCTAGTGGTTATTACTTTAAGTATAAATTATGTTGGTCAGTTCTCATGGATGGTTTTGGCAGGAGCGAGCCGATGTATGGTGGTCCTCGTTGTTACATACTCAGTTCGAGGATGGTGCCGTGGAAGTCAGATGGGATGAGTTCGTGAGGCTTTTCCGAGCCAAGTTTGTTCCGGAGCACATCCTGGACAAGATGGAGCAGGAGTTCCTCTCGTTGACTCAGGGCTCCATGACGGTGCTGGAGTACGAGGCCAGGTTTGCCGAGCTATCAAAGTACGCCCCTCATATTGTAGCTGATGAGCGCAGGAAGGCGAAGAAATTCGTGATGGGTCTGAAACCATCACTGAGGACGAGGTTGGTGGCTTTCGACCATCGTACTCTCGAGCAGGCGCTCAACACGGCATGTCGTCAGGAAGGGGAGATGGAGCAGTACCTGGAGGAGAAGAAGGCTTCTCAAAAGAGGCCAGCAGCTCCTTTCCAGAGGCAGGAGAGGAAGAAGGCGACTTTCCAGTCACCGCAGCGTCCTGTGGCATCAGGCAGTGGTCAGGTATCCTCTCAACGTTCCCCTAGTGGTAAGAAGGAGTGTCCTCATTGCGGGAGGGCACATGGCGGTTCGGAGTGTTGGCTGGTAGCAGAAAAGTGCTTAAAGTGCGGGAGCAGTGATCATAAGATTAAGGATTGTCCGAGGCTTCAGCAGGGAGCCCAGCGGGGGCCAGCCCCAGTAGCAGCAGCAGCAGCGCCAGCAACAGGACGACCAGGGAGACCTCGAGCCCCAGCTCGAGTGTTTGCGTTGGCTCGTGAGGATGCCGAGCAGGCAGATCATGTCACCGAAGGTACAGTTTTGTTCTTAGGTGTGCATGCTCGGGTTTTGTTCGATACGGGTGCTACTCACTCGTTCATTTTCGAGCATTTTGCTAGGCAGTTAGCTTTAGAGTCTGGGTTAGAGTCTGAGGATTTAGAAGTCCCTTTGTCTGTGCATACACCTGCGGGTACGGTATCGACTAGGAAGTGTATTCCGTCTTTACCGGTGTGCATTGAGGATAGAGTCCTAGAAGGGTGTTTCTTCTTGCTTAAGATGAAGGACTATGATGCTATTCTTGGTCTGGATTGGCTAGAGGAGCACTATGCATTGGTAGATTGCCGTGGGAAGAAGATTGTTTTCCGCATTCCTGGTGAGGATGAATTTTTTCATCCTTTGCCGAGGAACTTAGCAGGAAAGTTTGTCATCTCGGCCATGAGGGCAATGAGAATGGTGAACAAGGGTTGTGACGCTTTTCTTGCCAGTGTGGTTTTAATACCCAAGGCTGATGAGTCACTTACTCTTGCCGAGATAGATGTAGTGCAGGATTTTCCAGATGTCTTTCCTGATGATTTATCTGGATTGCCACCAGCTAGAGAGATAGAGGTCACTCTGGAGTTGCTTCCAGGCATCTCTCCTATCTCGAAGGCACCTTATCGGATGGCACCTGCGGAATTAGCTGAGTTAAGGAAGCAGTTGCAGGATTTGTTAGATAAGGGATTTATTCGCCCTAGCGTTTCCCCTTGGGGCGCACCTGTCTTATTCGTGAAGAAGAAAGATGGGTCACTTCGGTTATGCATTGATTATAGAAAGCTAAACCAGGTGACGGTAAAGAACAGGTATCCCTTACCTCGGATTGATGATTTGTTTGACCAGTTACAGAATGCATCGGTCTTTTCTAAGATTGACTTGCGTTCCGGCTATCATCAATTGAGGATTAGGAGTGAGGATGTGTCCAAGACGGCATTTAGAACCCGTTATGGACATTATGAGTTTTTGGTCCTTCCGTTTGGTCTAACCAACGCCCCTGCAGCGTTCATGGATCTCATGAACAGGGTGTTTAGACCCTATCTAGATAGTTTTGTTGTAGTCTTCATCGATGACGTGCTGGTCTACTCTCCAGATGAGGCCACACATCGTCAGCATTTGAGGATAGTGTTAGAGGTTCTCCGTGAGCACAAGCTGTATGTAAAATTCAGCAAGTGCGATTTTTGGATGCGCGAGGTTCATTTCCTTGGGCATGTTATCTCTGGTGCTGGTGTAGCAGTGGACCCAGCGAAAGTCCAAGCTGTTATGGATTGGGAGAGTCCCAAGACTCCTTCGGAGATTCAGAGTTTTCTTGGTTTGGCGGGTTACTATCGGCGTTTTATTGAGGGATTTTCATCCATCGCCGCTCCATTGACTCAGCTGACCAGGAAGGGAGTGAAGTTTGTCTGGTCCGAGGAGTGTGAGAGTAGTTTTCAATTATTGAAGACTAAACTCACATCGGCCCCTGTGTTAGTTCTACCGAGCGGTGTTGAGGGTGGTGTGATTAGATTCCATCATCGTGTCTGTGTTCCAGACATTGTAGATGTTCGTGAGCATGTTTTAGCAGAAGCTCATATATCTAGATTCTCTATTCATCCGGGTAACACTAAGATGTACCAGGATTTAAAGAGATCGTTTTGGTGGTCTGGCATGAAGAAGGATGTAGCCGAGTTTGTGTCTAGATGTCTTGTATGCCAGCAAGTGAAGGCCGAGCGGCAGCGACCATCTGGTCTTATGCAGAAGATGGAGATCCCAGTTTGGAAGTGGGAAGCTGTCACTATGGATTTTGTTACGGGTTTGCCTCGATCTAGACGAGGTAATGACTCGATTTGGGTAGTGGTAGATCGATTCTCGAAGACTGCGCATTTCTTGCCTATGAAGAAGAAGCTGTCAGTAGAGAGTTTAGCTAGACTGTATGTTAGTAGTATTATTAGATTGCATGGAGTACCGAAGTCTATTATTTCAGATCGAGATCCGAGATTTACTTCGAGGCTATGGAAGGGTCTTCAGGATGCGTTAGGTTCGGAGCGGAAGCTCAGTTCAACATTTCATCCCCAGACAGATGGACAGTCCGAGAGGACTATCCAGACGCTTGAGGATATGTTGAGGGCTTGTGTGCTGGATTGGAAGGATGATTGGAAGGATGATTGGGAGCGCCATTTACCTCTAGTGGAGTTTGCATATAACAACAGTTTTCATGCGAGCATTGGCATGGCTCCATTTGAGGCTTTATATGGTAGGCCTTGCAGATCTCCTTTATGTTAGGAGGAGACCGGTGATAGGCAGTTGATCGGTCCGGAGTTAGTTCAGGAGACTTCGGATAAGGTCCAGCTCATTAGGAAGAGACTTGTTGCGGCACAGGATAGGTAGAAGAGTTATGCCGACAACAGGAGGAAGGATCTAGAGTTCGAGGTAGGTGAGCATGTCTTTTTAAAGATTTCGCCTACGCGAGGTGTAGTTAGATTTGGCAGGCATAGTAAGTTGAGCCCTAGGTTCATTGGCCCGTATGAGATTCTCCGACGATTGGGCAACGTGGCATATGAGCTAGCTTTACCTCCAACTTTGGCTAGCGTTCATCCTGTTTTTCACGTATCTATGCTCAGGAAGTATGTCAGAGATCGTCTCATGTTATTAGCCATGAGCCAGTGGAGATCCAGCCAGATCTTTCTTATGTAGAGAAACCAGTAGCTATTCTTGATCGGAAGGTTCAACATCTCTGAAACAAGAGTATTGCGTCAGTAAAGGTATTATGGCGTAACTTCTCGCGAGAGGAAGCTACTTGGGAGCTTGAGGATGCAATGAAAAAGAAATACCCTCAGTTGTTTGAGTAGTATCAGTCTAACTTCGAGGACGAAGTTTCTTTAAGGGGGAGAGGGTGTAAGGCCCTTGATTTTCACCTTGTTTGTTAAGTATATGTATGTGCGTATAAGTGTATACTATTGATGTATGATTATTGTGTATAAGTATTTATTGATATAAATTGTATGAATTAGTATTATTGAAATGTACATAGTATATTCAAGTACATATATGTATGTATATATATATATATAGATATATATTTAAGTGTGTAGTATTATAAATTCTGCATAATTAAAGTGAGTTTTGTCGGCCAATCGGTGTCCACATCGGCTGACGCTGACCAGGGGTAGGCGGCAATATTGATGGACGCCCACTTTTTGGATAGGCGACCATGGATATGGACGCCAATATCCCAGATCTGTTACGTTTTCAGATCCGGAAACGCCTCCGGAAATTGAGCCTCTTGTTTAGGAAACCTTCCCAACGGCTCTGAGACATGCCCCTTTAACCTATCCGACCCCCAACCCTTAATATCCAAATTTCGGCCAGATCCATCCCTTTGGCTCTTGAGTCAAAAACCTATCTTCTCTAAGCAAAACCCTAACTTGAACCTGAAAGATCCGGCTTCGGGAGGCTTCGTCTGGCGATCTACATCAACTGGTGTCGACCTTGAACATCCGGGAACGACTCCCCACGCTGGTGTGCTGTGAAGATCAACAGAAGATCCGAAGAAGGAGGGATTTGGAGACTCTTTGGCACAGGCCGAGGAGGGCTTCTCCGGCTTAAATCGTCGTTGGTAGATTTTACAGAAGGCAAGTACCCCATTCACATTAACCCTACATGTGTCTAGGATGTCCCAGGAATTTTTCAGATTTTTCTCGTGTCCTGGAACCCCCCTTTCAAGTGATTTGTTGGCTTTCAGTCTGTGTTCTGCAGACAGGATATTAACGGCAAGATCCCTTGCCGCTAATATCATGTGTTGGCGGCATCATATAATGCCGTTAACCTATAGACGGCTACCCTATGCCGTCGAGTTCTTCAGACTGCAACAGTGTGCAAGTCTGTCCCTATATGAACTAGTTTTCGAGTTTTTCCGCATGAGGATATACGGTAAAATTTTATATAATATGTAAATATATATGTTTAGTTGTACTGTGAGTTATTGTGCATTTTTAGAATTTTCACTAATTATTAGAATTCTTGGAATGTGCTACCAACAAAAGTTTAATCTTGGAAAATGTCGTTTATGAAATATGTGTAGAAATTAACTGTCATAAATTTTCTATACATTGTTCATAAGATCTGATGCATGACATAAAAAATTTGAGCAATTTATAATATCTGTACAGTTTATTTAAATTTCTGAACCGAAAAATAGTTAATATGTCTACTCAATGTATAAAAGTTAAGAATTCATGCGAAACTAGTTAAATTCCTAAAATTTGTGATAAAATTTGTACTGTCAGTATTCATGTATGAAATAAATTGTGAATCCGAATAATGAAAATTTGTGTCAGTTTGACTATTTTTACAGTTGATATCAGCACTGCACTGTAACTCAGTAAACTGTGATGAATTACTGGTTAAATTTATGTACTGAACAGATGACAGTAGCTATATAAACTTGTTTTATGTTAGATTTTCATAATTAGTACATGCTAATATGATTAATGTTTAATTTTGCAAAAATTTCAGCATGATTAGGATTGTTGTAAAAATCTGATTAATACTGAAAACAGTAGTACCATGCTAGGTAATACTGAAGAATGTAAATTGTGAACATGAGGTGAATGCGTGATTATTTTGTGTTTAAAAATGTGTTGAAATTGAGAAAATGTATTAATGTGCCAATGGGTGACACTGCTACCTTAGAGGGCTGTGGAACTGTACTGTGGTAAAGTCCCCACAGGAAAGTTCAAAGTGTGTGATGTCCCATGGGCATTGGGATTAAATCCTGGAGGCGAACAAGTATCGCTGGTTAGGGTGGAGAGTGCTTCTCCCGGTTCTGCGCAGTAACTAAGATTAATCACTGGAATGCCTAGGTGATTGATATGTGATGTGATTAGTGTGTGTCCTTCTAAAGTGGTTTGGGCTATGTGTCACGGCATTAAGTGAAAGTGAAAATGTGTTTAAGTGAAAGAAATGTGTAAATTGTGAACCTCTGTAAGTGAATATGTGTTCATAAAATCTTATGAAAGCATGCAAAATGATAAGTTTCTTATGAATGTGACACGATAGTAGTAAAACAGCGAGCTTCTCACTAATATAAATGTGTTAACCATGTGTAAAATTGTCTTAGAATTCATGTTAAATTAGTTGTTATGAAATGTGTAAATATTGTGTAAAATGTTCAACATGTGGCTTATGAATGATTGAATGAAATCAGTTTAGCATAGTGAAAAGTGTAGAAAGCATGTGATAGGATTAGTTTATTGTGTATAAAACCAAATCCCATGTGAAAGATGTGTAGAAATCATGAATAGGCTTCTATTTGAAAAATTGTCACTTCCATGCATTATGTGTAAATGATGTAGCATAAGGTTATGGATATTACTTGATGCATGTATGTTTAGTGTGCTGGTGTTACTTGTTGAGTTCTTTTGAACTCATTCTTGCTTCGGCGTACAGGTGCAGACGTTTCTACTTCTTCCGAGGAGATCGTTAGGAGCGACTCGGAGCGAGAGTAGGAGATATTGTTGTGGATTTAGCATTGTAATTTTCATTACTCCATAGTATGTAATAAAGACTCTGCGTAGTCTCATGTGGACAATGTATTTATTTTATTTCAGTTATGAATAATTAGCTCTCTTTCCTTCTATACGGACTGTGAATAGAATGTGGATGATGGAATAGAATTTATTTTCAGTTCTTTAAATTCCGCTGTCATGAGATATATTATATTTGTGTATGTTTCAGCCTTTTGTACTAGTGTTGGGTAAATGTCCTACTGTAGTGATACCTTTTATATCGATGTGGGTTGGTGGAACCGTACCGATATGAGAGGGTCGTTATATCATCGCTGGCTGTGGTATTCCCTTATGCTCTAGATGTTCCTGCTGCCGTCGTCCTCACAGTGAAACTGGTGTTCATCTGTTCTTTCATGGGAGGTGGCAAATGAAGTTTGGTCTGTTCTAATCGAATTCCTGAAGTTCTGCAATAATTCTGTTAATCATATCGCTCATGGTATATTTCAATACATTTCTGCCTTGCATTGTTCCACATCTTGGGGGCGGTTGGCTAGACACATGTTCTTCTCGGCCATCTGGGAGATTGGTGTAGCCGTAACAGAGCCAGGTTTGATGATAAGCCAATGGTGGCCCGTCAAATTCTTCACAGAGTTATGATGCATGTTTCTGATGCTCAAAAATTTTATCAGCCCCGTTTCTTTGATCTATCCGCCCCTCACAGAAGTTTCCTCCAGCAATGGGGTGTCGCCATTCAAATGTCAACGCCACTCGCCCTAAACTTGTTAGATGGTATTTACCTCGTCCTGGAAGACTGAAGCTAAACGTTGATGGTGCATTTAAATCAACTTCTTTTATTGCAGCTGGAGGAGGAATTCTTAGGGATCACATGGGCAATATTATATTTGCTTTTTCTGCTATCTATCAGGGGTTTGTTCTAGTCTGGAAGCTGAACCGCTTGCCCTTCGGAATGGAATTATTCTGTGCTATGAAAAAGGCATATCAGATTTCCTTATTGAGAGTGATTCCTTGTGCTGGTGCAAATGATGAAGGGGAATTATTCTATCCCTTGGCACCTCTCCATTATTACTCAGGATATACTATACCGCTGTCAGCATATTCATGTCTCCCTCAGTCATATCTACCGTGAGGCTAATCAAGTGGCTGATACTCTCGCTGGTTTTGGTTGTACTATTTCCAATTCTTGTTGTGTCTGGTCTTCATGGGCTGATCTTCCCCCTTCTGTAAAGGGGCCCTATTGTTTGGATAAGATGGGGTTACCTTCTATTAGGCCCTGAGATCCCTTTGTAATGATTTTGATATTAATAAAATCTTCTGATGAGCGTGTGGTGGTGGAGTGACTACCTCATCCCTTCTCTGAAGGGGTGAGCACTCTCCTACTCCCTTGTCAGATATTTGCTTTAAAAAAAAAATTAGGGTTAAAAATTAAGGTAATTAGTCATGCAAGGTAAGCCAAAACCGAACCCAACCCCAATTGGTGGTTTCCTAAACCTTTGCTACCTCTTTTGGGTGAGAGAATCCTAGGTTTTGTGGAAAGTGGGAAACAGAACTCGTAGCCCCTTTCCTAGTCCTGTTAGGACTCTTAACTACACCCTAAAACTATAAGAATTCGTCCCTAAACTCTTTGGGAAGGTTTAGCAACAAGTTGGGGTCGAGAGTAGCAAGTTTGGAGCGCTGGGGAAGTGGAGAACGGCTGGGGAAAATCGTAGTCTTCCTCAACCACGCTCTGCATCAACCCAGAAATCTGCAGAGAGTTCTTAGCATTCAAAGGTAGGTGTTCTCAGGCCAAGATTAAAGAAACAAACACCATCATGTAGTTCTTTGAGTCTAGGTTCATTTGCACTTGGTTTGACTAGTTTTCATGGAGTATACATTGTGTATTCGTAGTTTTCCCGAAGCCTCGCACAGTTAGGGCTTTTCCCGTTCCTCTTATTTTGCATGTGATTTTACACAGAATTAGCCCAAACTTCCTTCCTGAAAGTTCTTCTACTTGAAGTCATGATCATCTTCTATGTTGGACATTTTGTCCAAAAGTCTTTCTTTATGGGGTTATAAGCATGGCAAGAGAGTCTCTGCATGATACTATGATTTCGGGCTGCACTTAGCTTTGTGTTCTTCACATGTTTTCTTGGGATTCTAGACATAATTAGATCAAACCCCCAACATCAAAGTTCTTCTAATAGTTGTCTTCGTCATCTTTCATGCTGAACGTTTTGTCTAAATGTCATTCTTTAGAGAGTTATAAGCAGGGAAACTGAATCACTGCATGAGACATGGTTTCTGGTTACACCTGACTCATCTTTTTTTCTGGAAGGGCCACTAGTGTCGACACACTGTCCCAAAACAGCCCAGATGGTGTTCTAGGAAGGCCTCTAGTGTCGACACTACTTGAGCTAGTGTCGACACACTGTCCCAGATTGTCCAGAAGGTTGTTCTGGGAGCTGTCTCTAGTGTCGACACTACCTGAACTAGTGTCGACACTACTTGACCTTTTTGCCTAGTATTTGAAGCACTGTGTCGACACTACTTGATCATTCTGCCTTGTATTTGAAGCATTGTGTCGACACCACTTGATCTAGTGTCGACACTACCCTTATAAAAATTGCATATTTTGGGTCTGATCATTTCATGATGTCTACTAGCATGTGCATGATGTTATATGGTATGCATGGACCTAAAATAAATCAACCATTGAAAAATAGTACTGATATGAATACAATTCTAATGTGTAATTGTGATTGATCTTATGTCCATTGGATTATCTTGTGATCTTGCTTATTGTCAATTGATAAGATAAGAATATGATATGAATGTGGGGATGAATACATGTTGGCATGGTCTTGCTAGTGGTGTTAATGTCATAATTTGCATATGAGTTTCAATAGTTTTATGTTTTCCGGTGTTCAAATAATCATTTGTCAATTGCATACATGATAGGAAAGATCCGTAACTCGTCACTTACATGTTTGCATGAGTAGGCACACCCTTCTTGTGAAATTGAGAGCACATGTTCTGCATATGATCTGTCTTTTGAAACATCCTCATGTCAAGACATTAATGAATTATGAAACATAAGATACGTCGTTATCCTGCCTTGTTCTCTTGAGCTATTTGTCATACCTTGACTCTATGAATGATCATGTTTCTTTACTACGAGCTTGTTATTGAAACTCCGTGGCCATAATACGAATCTGTTTGTTCGGCACAACGTGGGACTCTGGTCCAAATTTGAACCAATGTCTGTGCAATAAAGGCCCCGTCTGGTCCTGGGGAGGAGCACCCCAACGTACTTATTAACCGCGGGAGTATGGACTTGTGGTGCGTGGCATGGCACTGATACGATATGCAAGATTTTTGAGAATGTGCCTTTGTCTGATATGATAAGTTTGATCTGATGTGATATGATAAGATTTGATATGATACGTCTGGTCATGTGAACGCATGACATCTGTTTGAATATGGCCAATCTCTTTTGATACGATTCTACTCTTGAAATATTTGTTCATTGTATATGCAACTCGACATTTTGATCTGATATGATATCCGTTCTATTCTGCTATTCAATCTGTTAGTATTGCATACATTGTCATCATATTCATGTGCATATCTGCCTATTTAAAATGTTAATCATGTATATTAGTGCCCGCACGATATTGAGAAGTAAATCCTACTGAGCTAGTTCGCTTACCCCTATCATCCTGCCCTTTTCAGGAAGTGATGAAGAACCAGTGGAGTCCGATGGGGCAGGGCAAGAGTGATGAGCACCCGCCATATGGGTAGATGATAGTTTAGAAATAGACAATTGAGTAGTTGATGTATTAGAGAAACATTGTTATTGAATAATGAACTCTTTTCAGTGAGTTCTTCTTATGTAAGGTTGTAACTAGTTGAATGGAATGGAATAAAGTATACTTTTGGTGACCA
Organism: Colocasia esculenta; assembly: GCA_014218235.1. Taxonomy (NCBI): domain Eukaryota; kingdom Viridiplantae; phylum Streptophyta; class Magnoliopsida; order Alismatales; family Araceae; genus Colocasia; species Colocasia esculenta. The sequence continues at coordinate 28,127,645 of CM024761.1, read as the reverse complement.
TATTATAGTCTCGAATGTGTTATTATATTCAATTGTGACTCTGCATTATTCAACTGTGATACGTCTGTCTGTATCGTTCACGTCCCCCAGTATTTATTCCGCAGCTAAATGTCGGGGCGTGACAATTGTTGCAGCCACTACCCATTCCACAATGGAAGTGGGATGATATAGCGATGGATTTTATTGTTGGTTATTCCATATCATCAGGTCACAATGCAATTTGGGTATTTATGGACAGATTAACTAAGGTTTGTAGGTTGTTGCCGGTCAGTACGACATGGTCAGTGGACAGATTAGCTAAGCTGTATGTAGAAAGAATTGTGCCTTTACATGGTATTCCAATCACTATTGTTTCATATCGAAATCCTCGTTTTACTTCAAGTGTTTGGAGGAGTTTGCAGAGAGTCGTCGGTACAGAGTTAAGGTACAGTTTAGCATATCATCCACAAACAGATGGGCAGACAGAGAGGACAATCCAAACACTTGAAGACATGCTAAGAGCTTGCTATTTGGTGTGGGGAGGTATTTTGGAGCGCCACTTGGGATTGGTTGGGTTTGCTTATAATAACAGTTACCATGCAAGTATTAAGATGGCACCATATGAAGCCTTATATGGTAGACCATGTAGATCACCATTAAACTGGCATGAAGTTGGAGAAAGATAAGTTTTGGGTCCAGAGTTAGTTCGACAATGTGCAGAGACAGTAAAATTTATTCAAGAAAATTTGAAAACAGCCCAGAGCCGTCAGAAAAGCTATGCAAACGTCAGACATAGACCTTTGCAATTTGAAGTTGGTGACTATGTATTTCTAAAGGTTTCTCCTATTAAAGGCGTACTGAGGTTCAGTAAGAAAGGCAAGTTGAGCCCAAGATATGTCAGGCCATTCCAGATAAAAGAAAGAATGGGTGAAGCAGCTTACAAGTTAGATTTTCCAGCAGATTTCACGGATGCACATGATGTGTTTCATATCTCAATATTGAGGAAGTATATCAGAGATCCATCCCAAGTTGTCAGCTATCAAAAAGATGATCTGAAGCCCGACATGACAATGCCGGAATATCCAGTGCAGATTACAGGACACAGAACTCAGAAGCTCAGGAATAAAGAGATTGAATTAGTGAAAGTCAGATGGGAAAACAGACAAGGTGGAGAAGATACATAGGAATTGGCAGAAGAAATGATGAAAGCGTATCCATACTTGTTTGAGTAAGTTTTAATTCTTTTAGGTCATAGGGTTACATAGATTGAATTAAAAAGTTTTCGGTGTTCAATTTTTGTTTTAAATTTCGAGGACAAAATTTCCTTTTAGGTGATAGTAATGTGACGTTCCGGCCGTTCGGATCGTCTTCCTGTGTGTATGGAGGCCAGTGTGTGGCCAATGACGTGTGTAGCAGGTGTCTTCCGCAGGTGGTGAGGCTCTGTGGGCCGGAGATTTGGGCCCAAATTGCTCACTGATTCACTGTCTATGAACACGACAGTGAAGGGCGTCGGGTTTTGAACGCGACATCCCTGGGCGTCGCGTTCATAAAACTGCAGTTTTTAGTCTTCGTCTGCATGCGCGCCACGTGTTGCGCATAGGGCGAGCTTGCTGACGTCGACTTATTGAAGGCGATGGACTAGTATGTCGCGTTCAGGTCGCGACACAGTGTGGCGTCGCGTTCTTAACTGTGAAGTGTTTTATAGAACCCCGGCAGAACAGAGCTCACATGAGCTCTGCTCGGCCAGGGGGTTATGCTGGAGAATTTCTGGGCGATTCGACTTGTTGGAGCTTAGTTTGACATGTTCTCGCTGCGAGGACGCTGCGTGGAGCAGGGGAAACATCGTGTGGGCTCCGTACTTCGCCTGCTTTGCGAAGGTAGGGAGATTTCACGTGTTTGATCCGTGGATTGCTCGTGTGTTGTGAATGATGTGTTTCTAGCTCTCTAAACAGTAGATAACATGTGTAGGAACACATTAAAGCATGTAAATGGAATGGAAACCATAGATTATAGGGGTTTTGGGGGTGATCCGAATGATGGATTCTGGATTAGGGTTTGCTCCTGTGAAGGTGACAAACCTGGGCGTCGCGACAATGTCGCGACAGAACGATACGTCACGTTCTTATTTTTAAAGGCGACATATCGAGCTGTGGCGTTCTGAAGGCGACACTAAACCCCGTCGTGATCACAGCCGAGGCTTGTTCTATGCATGGGTATATTAGTGTGATATTAATTATCGTGTGTGTATTATGTGGTAATGGTAAGAGGTGCATTGGCACTCTCAACGCTCGGGGAGCGTGTGGTGTGTGTGGTTGGCGTGGTGTTCACGTGGTTTGCGTGGAGGTTTCACGTGGCTTATGTGTTGTGCACGTGGTTTCCATGTACGTGGCATGTAGTTTGACACCTACCGTGGATACCTCTTCAGTTGGGAGCCCCAAGTTTTGTGTGAACCAGGCACGTGTGTGCTCAGGGCTTGTCCCGGTACTGAGTACCGTCGAGGTTTTGTCATCTTCCTGGACACCCTCACTCTTGTGCTGAGTAGTACGTCCGGCTGAGGGAAAGACGGTAGTGGGACAGTGACTAGAGAGAGTTTGTTGTGTTGTCGCTTGTAGCGCGCTCGTAGTTGGGGGAGACGGAGACGTATTGGGCCCCAGCTAGTCCTATTTTCTAGTGCCTCACTTTAGGGAGCTCGGGCCAGAGTCCCTAAAGGTGTCAGGCATGGGCCTGCGGGGTGTGTGACCTGCAAGTTGTGATGGTTTAGTTGGACTCCAAAGTTCTTTGTACTGGTTTAGTGGAGCAGCAGCTGGACCTTCCGTCCGTGGCTGCGAGACTGAGAGGTAGTCCTGTGTTGTTTGTCCGGGTCAGTAGCTGGTGTCACGAGCCAGTCCACGTGGCCCGAGTGAGGCGTTTTCCTACTGTAGCTCATACACTTGTTTGGGTTTGCCGTTTATTTATCATTATTGGTTCCTGTTAAGCGGCAAGTGGTAAGTAGTATTTACAGTTTTATATCCTGCTATGTAGTTTTATGAATTGTTAGTGTAATCTCCTGCTTTACTATTTGTGTTGGTTTGCTCAGTTTCTAGGGAGTTTCCCTACTGAGCCAGTGACTCGAGAGGCTCACCCCCCTACTCTTTCAGGTGAGGGAGAGCAGGAGACCTCACACCCGTCGTCTAGTTCTGAGCCGCATCGTAGCGGAGGGTCTGCACCACCGGCAGTGTAATTTACTTTTCTGTTGTACACCTCGGGGTATGTCCCAGGTTGTTATTGTAGTTTGGTTACAGTTGTTCTATGGCTATGTACATTTCTAATAAATATTTTTGAGATTGGAAATCTTATATATATTTGAGCTAGTTCCTTTATATTCCTATGGACTAGTAGTTCGATATCCCTTGCGAGGCTTCGGCCCGGTCGCGGGAGGCGGACTCGTGTTAGGCACATTATTGGGTTAACGGGTCTGAATAACGAGGGCCGTCACAAACTTACCACCAGCAGTGGACATTAAACCATGTCTTGGGACATTGTAACTTCAATGTTTTTCATATTCTAACAGGACCATGCTCTGATACCAACTATAATGGCTCTAGATATTTATGCCCAATAATGCTCCATATCCAATCCGCCTCCCGCGATCGAACCAAAGTCTCGCAAGGGATAGCTCACACAAGTGTCCAATAAGAATATAAAAGACAACAACAACTGTATAAGACACAAGAAATTACATGTTCTCATACATGTAAACAACATTGTACAACTGTCCCAATACATTATTACATGTCCAATTAAAGAGTACAACTACCTGGGGCATACCCCGAGGGAGCACAAGCTCACACAACACGACTAACTCTACTGCTGGTGGTACAAGTCTGTCGCAATGCCGCTGCAAGCCACACAAACAGCAAGCCCTAAAAAGAACTATAGGGGAGTGAGCCTCAACAAGTCACAGGCTCAGTAGGGACCACCCAAAACAACACACGAAACTAAAGAGACCTCAACCCCAGAGGGTCTCACTGGCAACACCGATAGCCAAACCATATCATACTTACAACAATCATAATAAACAACAACTAAGACTTAAACATATTAACAGACATATAGTCCTTGGATGAAAAGAGGAACAACAAGACTAGCACCGCACCACTAGTCCACCCAACAACTGAATTACATAGGCCACAAGCCTCACAGGCAAATCATTATAAAAATTGGTCGTCTAAGCTACAAGTTTCATAGGGAACCCACTTACGAAGGGTACAGGTACCTATTACCATGAGGTACCACCACTGAACCACAATTACTATTGTGCCACCACCAGGGCACACCACAATGGGTAAAACCTCAACCAGCGAGTCACTACACATAGGCCACAACCAGTGGCAAAGTACAAGTCGGAAAGGAACGATGCCACCACACGGGAATGGACTACGGGTTCATGACGCCAGTATCTAACCCGGACAACACAATATAAGAACCACCTCTCAGTCTCGCAATCACGGACGAAAGGTCCAACTGCAGCTCCACAACCACAAACCAAAGAATAGTGGAGACCAACCAACACCACACCTACAGACCACACAGCTGCAGGCCCATGCCTGACACCTTTAGGGACTTTGGCCTGAGCTCCCTAAAGTGAGGCACTGGAAAACAGGACTTGCTGGGGCCCAGTACGTCTACTGGAGTCCGTCCCCCTAACCACGAGCGCGCCGCAAATGACCAAGTACAACCACAACACACACAAATCGCTGCCAAATTGTCATCTTTCCCTTAGCTAGACGTACAATTCAAACACAGGAGTGAGGGTGTCCAGGAAGACGACTCAGACCTCAATGGTACACATTGTACTAGGACATGCCTCGGACACAACAAACACACGTGTCGGGCTCACACAGAACCTAGGGTACCCGACTGAAGAGGTATTTCGGAACAAGCGTCGGACCACCAAACTCGGCAACGCACAAACCACGATACATATATATATAATCTTTATTACAAACCACGGCGCAAGTGTCAGGAATAGCCTGTCCCTGGTCACTATGTGACCTACAAGCTGGCCTATACAGACACATACATGGACTACATTAACCAATAATAACTTGGCATGTCATTGATCATCTCATGATCTCTATTGCCACATTAACCTCAATACACATTAACCACTTAATAACCAAACACTAACTCTTAACCCTACACATGATTTACTACTTAAACCATCTAAATAACCTATAAAAGACATCAAAGGACCAAGGCTAGGTTCATGCTAGAACCTCACTGCCCAATCACCACAAACCATATACACACCGCTCAAACCACGTAAACACCATGTCAACCACATAAACATCACGCTCCTTGAGCACTACAGGTGCCAATGCACTGCTTACCAATGCCTTACACATCACACAACAATAATCCGATAGATACGCAATCATGCACATACATAAAACCCACAGAACTGTTAACGCGACGGGGGTTACTGTCGCCTTCAAAACGCAACACCCCGATAGGCCGCGTTCAAAACCAGAACGTGACAAGTCGGCCTGTCGCGTTCAGAATGCGACAGAAGGGTCCATCGCCTTCATAGGCAGGAACCCTAATCTGGGATCCCATCTCCGGATCTCCCATGCAAACCACACAAACCACTCTAAAAACTATATATTCATGCTCATACAGCTACACTAACATGTTATCTACCATCTATTGCAAGTTTAACAAGCTAAACATGCTTCAAAAGTGATTCACATCAAGAAACAAGGTGGAATCTCCCTACCTTCACGAAGAACGGCAACCACCCGGCGTTTCCCCCGCTCCGTTCAACGTCCTCGCAGCGAGACCACGCCGAAAATGACCCCAAATCGCCCAAGAAACCCGCGAAATTTCCTACTCCTGGTCGGACAGAGCTTGTTGGAGCTCTGTTTGGCCGACTTATCTTAAAAATGCATCACAGTTGGGAACGCGACGTAGCCCACCATCGCGACCTGAACGCGACGTAGGCCACCATCACAACCTGAATGGGACGGAGAAGGTCGTCTCCTTCCCATTGCCGACGTCAGAAAACCCGCCCAGCACGCGACACGTGGCGGACATGCAGACGTAGACCACAGATGGCGATAAGCAGAACGCGACACCCAGGCTGTCACGTTCAAAATGCGACACCAGGCTCTGTCGCGTTCACAGATAGAGAACCAGTGAGTGCTTTGGGCCCAACCTTCCAGCCTACAAAGCCTCACAACCTACGTAAACACCTGAAACACACGTCATTGGCCACACACTAGCCTCCACAACCACTAAGCGAGGATCCACGAAGATCCGAAAAATGCGCGGCATTACAGAAACCCTCTCATTCATGGATGGTTACTTAGGCTATAATCAAATTCGTCTAGCCCTAGAGGACCAAGAGAAAACCTCCTTCACCACACCCTGGGGAACTTATTGCTACGTGGTCATGTCGTTTGGACTGAAGAATGCCAACGCCACTTATCAAAGGGCAATGTTAGCAATCTTCCACGATATGATTCATATTCATGTTGAGGTTTTCGTAGATGATATTGTGGTGAAGTCTCAAACTCGAAGTGAACACTCCTCCGTGCTTGCCAAAGTATTTCGACACACACGCGAGTAGGGGTGTTCATGGTTTGGTTTGGTTTGGTTTATAGGAGATTTTTAAGAAACCAAACCAAACCAGATTCGGACCCAACCCGAACCAAACCAAACCGAAGTCCCTTGAAACCAAACCAAACCAAACCGAATTAAATTCAATTTGTTCGGTTTAACTTGAAAATAAATGGGCCTTTAGATTCTCTTAGTCTTAAATAAGATTTTAATCATTTGTTTCTCTAATAAATCACTATTAAATAATATTTGAAATTAAATATTAAATGTTGATAACCATATTAACCTCCATAATATGTATTTTTACGTAAATATATTGAAAAAACTTGATAGATATATACAAATTAAAACTTATTATTGTAATTCGGTTAATCAGTTTGGTTTGGTTTCTAGAGCTTAGAAATCGAACCAAACCGAATTTTCTTTTTCGGTTTGGTTTGAAACTAAACCAAAAAATTTTCATGTTCAAACCGAACCAAACCAAACCAAACCGAATCACTCGGTTCGGTTTGGTTTTTCGGTTTGAACCGAATAGTGAACACCCCTACATGCGAGTATCAATTGAAGATGAATCCAAAGAAGTGTGTATTTTGGGTTTCCTCAGGCAAGCTACTAGGTTTCATAGTCAGCAAGCGGGGGATTCAAATAGACCCGAACAAGGCCAAGGCAATAAACGAGATGCCTCCTCCTAAGAACATATCTGAGCTTCGAGGACTGATTGGTCGGCTACAGTTCATAAGGAGATTTATATCTCAGCACTCTCAAAGGTGTTGTCCTTTCTACGAACTGTTAAAAGGAGGAGTCAAGTTTGAATGGAATGATAAGTGCCAAGAAGCCTTTGATGAACTCAAAAGCGATCTTATGAATCCGCCCATGCTGCAAGCACCTATCCTAGGAAAACCCCTTATCCTATATATGTCGACTATTGAGGACTCCCTAGGAGCTATCCTTGCACAACAAGATGATACTGGCAAAGAAAGGCCAGTCTATTACTTATCTAGGCTATTCAATCCATCAAAGCTCAAGCTCACCACAATGGAGAAAACATGTGCAGCGCTAGTGTGGGTAGTGCAGAAATTAAAGCACTACTTCCTAGCCCATCAGGTGAGCTTGATTTCTAGAATGGATCCTATTAGGTATCTCCTGGAGAAGCCAGTCCTTGCCGACAGATTAGCACGTTGGCAGAGCTTATTGTCTCAATTCGATATCACATTTGTAGTCTAGAAAGCTATAAAAGGGTATGCCATTACTGAGCACCTTGCTCACCTTCCTCTTCCTCATAGTGACACGGTTCAGGAAGAATTCCCTGACGAAAACCTGTCACTCATCTCTCGCGATTCCTTCTGGTCACTCCATTTTGATGGAGCTCTCAATTCTAGGGGATGGGGCATAGGTGTTGTCTTGCTCACCCCAGAAGGGATCACCATTCCACTGGCTTATCAACTCCAATTCCCTGCCACCAACAACATTTCTGAGTATGAGACTCTCCTAGCCGGTCTAAAACGTGTCTATCTCTTAGGCGCGCGTCATCTCAAGATCATAGGAGACTCTCAGCTCATCCTTCGGAAGGTCCTTTCTACCTACCGCACTCGTGACCCTAAACTCAAGCCTTATCAATATCTGGTCACACTCCTAGCCAAGCAATTCCGCAAGCTCATCTATATTCACACTCCTCGCTCTCAGAACATCTTGGCAGATGCCCTGGCATCTCTAGCCTCATCTCTCTCCTTCCCTCTCAGCCGCAGTGCTGAGACTATCATTGTCCAGAGATTACAAGCACCTTACATTCAGGACCCTTGGTTTAATAACCTTAGGAATTCTTTAGTCTGGAAGGCAGAGAGAAGAGAAGCAAAGGAGGTGATGCTTATGGAACTAGGAGAAATGATGGAAGAAGAAAGGCCATGGTACCACGAGATCGAGCAATATTGCAAGGACAGTACCTTCCCAGAAGAAGCTGAGGCTGAAGATAGGAGAGCCATCCGTAGAGCGACGCTAAGATATACCATTGTTGGAGAAGTGTTGTACAGACGCGCTCTAAATGGGATGCTCCTCAGATGCTTGTCAGATGAAGAAGCCTGGAAAGTAGTGGAAGGATCCCACTCCAGTGAGTGTGGAGGGCATGTGAATAGCTAAATGCTAGCAAAGAAAATCCTTAGGTAGGGCTATTACTGGCCAACCCTAGAAGAAGACTGTGCCATCTATGTTCGTAGGTGTGTAAAGTGCCAGCTTCATGCCGATAAGATCCATGCTCCATCCTCCTCCTTACATCTACTATCTTTCCCTTGGCCATTTTCCATGTGGGCCTTTGATATCATTGGACCTCTTGGTTATCCTAATGCTGAAATCAAACAAAAATCATTCATTCTCACTACCATTGAGTACTTCACCAAGTGGGCCGAAGCAGAGGCATTTGCAGAAATCAAAGGTTCAACCGTGTGCCGGTTCATCATGAAGAATATCATCTCGTGGTTTGGAGTGCCAAGCGGCATCGTCACCGACAACAGACCCCAGTTCATATCTCAAGAGCTTCAGGACCTATGTAAGAAATTCAGCATTTCTCTGCGTCATTTGTCTCCATATTATCCATAGGGCAACGGTCAAGCCGAAGTCACAAACAAAACACTTTTGAAAATTTTAAAGAAAACTTGTGAGTTTCATGAATTTGCTGATTGGTCTGAGAAATTGATTGAGGCTCTATGGGCCTATCGTACCTCCGTCCACACGCACACAGGGTAAACTCCCTTTTCACTTACTTATGGGATGGAGGTGGTATGTTAACATGAGATCCTCATTCCTTCACTAAGGGTACAGCAGGACAAAGAACATAACCTTGATGAACGTCGAGAGGCGTTACTTACACATCTGGAACTCCTAGACGAACGGCGTCTGGCCGCAGCCGATCATGTGCTTTCATATCAAAATAGACTCTCAAGATCTTTTCAAAAGAAAGTGATTGAATGCAAATTCCAAGAAGGAGACATGGTCTTGAAGTGAATTTTCATAAAACCTGGTGGTCCTAGGTCGAAATTGCAAGCAAATTGGGAAGGTCCGTACGTCATCAAGGAAGCGTACCCTGGGAATGCGTATAGGCTAGTCAGTGTCGAAGGTGAGGAGCTCTCTCACCCGTGGAATGGGTTGTACCTTAAAAGATTCTACCCTTAATAAAAGACTTTCATTAACAACACTCTTTTGCAAAGAAATTCTAGCAGCTGCGAGTCTCACATCCATTTCATTGTTGTCAAATAACCTCCAGGTTCAGTCAACACACACAACACGGCAACCCGCGGTCAATTTTTCTTAGACGAAGGTGTTCCTACTTAGCCCTAGTGTAGAGGAGCGAAGATTTATTCTCTTCTTGCTCGGACAAGGTCTAGGGGCAAAAGGACGCTGACATGTAGACAAGTGAGGGAGTAGATCATGTGTGTATGAAGTCTCAAAGAGAGACGGTCAGTTTTAAAGAAGAAATAACAAAAGAACAGCAAATGAGCGAAAAATAGAGAATATGGGCATGGAAAAGAGTGGCAAAATTCCCGCGGGATGAAAATGAGATCGGCCGTACACATGCCCCAAACAAAAAAAAGGGCAACAACCACAAAGTCTTAGGACAACAGACAGAATCCATGTGAGATACACCCCCACGAGTCGAACAAGTCGGTGTCCCAAGCACTGACGCCAAGTCTTATCCCCTTTAAGTCTTCCTATCCCCACTAATGACTGGAACACTCCCACGCCTGGTCTGTGTAGAAACACTAGCGACTAGGGGCAATCCACCTTAGGGAAGCCAAGAACAAATGCACACTACACCGAGGGAGTGTTTGACAAGCGTATGATGGAAAGTGAGGTTCATAGCTGATCACTCAGGTGCAGAAGGTGTCGCTAGAGAAAATCCCAAAAATCGAAAAAATCACAAAACTGAAAATCCAAAAAAAAATCATAAAACTCAAAATCCAAAAAAAAAATCACAAAATTCAAAATCCAAAAATCCAAAACCCAAAAAAATCAAAAATCTCAAAAAAAATCTCAAAATCCCAAAAAAGATTAGAAAATCCAAAACCCAAAAAAAAAATAGATGTACATATCGTTTTCCTTTAGCATGCATTATTTCCATTTACTTTCTACCTATTTAATAAGGCTCAGCCCCTTGACTATTATGAAGTTAAAGTCATTCCTTGCTTAATGCAAGGGGCTGAGCCAAAGAGCATATCTAACTTGTTTTGCTAAGTGTGCAGGGGCAAAAACTCTTGAACAGTGCAACGATGTACTCAGTTTCCTCTCTTCCTCTCCATCGGATCTCGTTTCACACTCGTGTCAATCACAATTCATTCAATCACAAACTTTGGCACAAAAGTAAAAAGATCCAATAATGAACAGCATCATGTACATAGATAAGGGGGAGGTGGCTCACAAGCTCTTCACTGTCCACCGCCACTCTCCCCAGATCCCTCCTGCCTATCGGGTGGGGGTGGCATCTCACCGCCACCCCTAGCGCTCCGCACCTAGCGCTTGCCACACTCCCCACTGCTGCCGCCGCTTCTTTCCATCACTGTGAGGGAATGAGAGAGTGGGAGAGTGAAAAAGTGAGAGAGTGGGAGAGGGAGAGAGGGAGAGAGTGAGAGAGTGAGAGAGAGTGTGCACAGAGAGAGGAACTCGGAGCAGGAGAGAAATCGTCGAAGCTCAATGCACTGTGAGCGTGAAAGAGGGGAAGAAAGGGCTTCTGCGCTTTTGAATATTCGGTTCATGTCGCGACGGCTATAGGCGTCGCGTTCAGATCATGACGGCCAGATGGGCCGTGACATTGTCGCGACCTATCGACCCGTCGCGACCTTAAGGCGATGTTTGTTTTGGTCGCATCATCAACCGAACTTGCAAAATAGTTGATAAATTTCTGATTTTATTGATCAATTACAACTCCTAATCATGCCTACAATCAATCAGTCAGTCTTTTCAAGCCCTAAGTACCACCTTTTACATTTCCTACCCCTCTCATGCACCCGGTGCAGCCTCTGCCTTGGCGCAATCTCCACATGGTCGGATCCTCCTCAACGCCTGTAGGTACTCCTGGTACACGTCCTTGTCCTCAGCTACGGCTTCTGAAATGAGGCCTACCATGCACCCTTCCCAATGAACTATGGCGCTCCTCACATCCCGCTCATCTTGTTCATTGTCCATCTTCCGTGCTTGAATCGGCGAGTAGTGGGAAAAAGCCGATACGACTGTACGTGCTGCACCACGCTGTAAGTAGCACCAGTCAGGGTTGTAGAGGACCAATGCTTCATCGCCGATCAGTCGTAGAGCCAGGTCGACGGGCTGTGGAAGGCGGATCATCTTGTTGTGAAGGAATCTCGGCCGCATCTCAAATTGCTCCACGGTTAGTGTGTTAAGGTATAGCCTCCACTCCTTCAATCCCTTGACCATTGTTGTTTTGCACCATGCCTAAGTACTCATGTGGAGTGGAGCACCAACAAAGAGAGTGGGTGATGAAGCATGCTCATGCATTTGATGGAGGGGTCGTCCGTCGCCTTGAAGTTTATGTGCATGCCAATCCAGCATTCAAGGGTGACCACAGAGCCGAAGAGAGGACCGCCAGTAGCTGTAGAGGAAAGTCCAGTATAGAGATAGCCTGAGAAATGGACATACCTTCCCATACACAGCCGATGGTGCTCAAGTTGGATGCAGAAAGGAGATGGTCCTGTGTTGGGAAGAGGATGACGCCGCATATGTAGATAGCGGCTGCCTTGGCGATGGCGAGGTAGTTTCCTGTCTTCCTCTTGCATTGAGACATGATCTACTGGGAGAGAGGAAGGAGATGGATGTAGCTAGGACTGGTCATGGTGCTCAAGTCGCAGGCCCGAGTAGTGATCTCGTCGAGGATGGACCAAGAGTCTACAGCGGTCATGGTTTGGGAGATGAGATGTTCCTCCCCTTTCCTATCTTTAGGGAGCCCCAGCATGAGCTACAATTCCTCCAGCAAGATCATGGCTTCGAATGAGGGGAAGATAAACATGTGAGTATGTGGATGCCACAACTCTGTGAGCGCCGTCATACTATCCCACACGTGCACTATCTTATGATAGTTCTTGGCCAACGTGAGGACGGTGGTGAGCTTCCACTCGTGCAGCAGGTTGGTGGACGCCACGAGAAGTGCATTGACCATGGGTTCTAGCCATGGGATTTTGGAATAACACCTATTGCCCAGGAGGATCTAGAAGAAGAAGAAATAGAGGGTTGGCAGAGGAAGAGAAGAGAAGAAGAAGAAGAGAGAGAGAAAATCAAAGAGAAGAGAGAGAAAGTACTTACTTGAAGATCATGTCTTGCACTAATGTGGTCGGGCACAGAGGAGAGGCATTGAAGAGTTGCATGGGCCGCCCTTGCTGCTTTTGGGCCGCCATATAGGGTAGGACCAGCTTCAAAGGAAGAGAAAGAGCTCTTCATGGCTAGAGAGAGAGAAAAGCAAGAGAGAAGAAGAGAGAGAGGATGAGCTCCGAATTTAGACCCATGTACCTCTATTTATAGAGCTCTAGGGGGGTGTTAATCCCATCCCAATTCGTCCCTAGGAGTTAGAGTAGCAATAGGTTTGAGTTTAGGAGTCTCATTAGTGTTAGGAATAGCTCTAGGATAACGATAAGGCTCGGTTTCGGTGTTTATCGCACAGAATGATGTTGCGACGCCCCAATCCGACGCGTTAAGGTCACGACCACCTATGGCTTCGCGACAGTGTCAAGACTCCTAGAGGCGTCGCGTTTATGTGTTTTGTACTTTCTTGTGTCTATGCATAGTTTGTTTGTGCTTTTGTTGTATGTGTACCTCTTGTCTTCATTTTGTCAGTTATTATTTTGATTATTTATCAGAAAACCACAAAAAAATCAGAAAACCAAAAAATCATAAAATGGAGTTGCACAGATAAGTCAGGTAAGTATTTCTATCCTTACTCCCTTACATTACTATATGGTAACCTACTTATTATATCGTTTCAAGGACCAGCTGGTTCTCAATGTGCTCTGGGATCTGAGTTCCCCTTCAACAAAAATAGTGATGATCTAGGTGCGCGTTGTTAATCGTCGGATAGGCCGTTAGGTTGGGTAAGTCTGGGGATTGTAGACACCCGATTATGACTAATGGGTTGAACCACATTTCTTGTTACCTTAGTGGGCCCCTAATTGGTCACTCACCTTGAGCCCGCCATTAGCCTTGTTTGGGGTCCATTAAACCATTGAAATGCCTTGAAATCCCGCACATTATCATTTTGAAAGAGTCCTTGAGACATAATAACTCTTATCTTTTCATGTGGTTAGCTGATAATTCATGATTATTCGGATTCATTGTCGTGACGCATCGTGGCGTCGCGTCTATGGTCGCGACAGTACGGGTTGCCGCGACAGCCCATGCATTATACATGAACGTAGGCAATACTGTCGCGTCACCCCGCACCGTCGCATTTAGAGTCGCGGCCCTACGATCTGTCGCAACAATGACCGGACCCTCTGGCCTCCACAACTACCTCCTATTTATCCTCCTGTAAACCTAACTTAATCCCTAGGGATTATCCCAACCCCTTGGGCGGGATTTAGGCCTTAGGGACTCTCCTAAGGATTTCTAAGGACTCTATATCCGATTTTGATGAAGCTTTATCTCCCATTTTTAATTTCTGAGCCATT